>SNQJ01S0015639.1:96371-124412 GCA_010110895.2 Picea sitchensis | reverse complement strand
GCTCTTGTTGCTCCCCCACTGGCTGATTTTTGGACTCTTGAAAATGTGGTGTCCCTGCTGTTTGATCTATTTCTTGAAGCTCCTCTTGAACATCTTTTGCATAAATTAACAATTTCATCGTATGATTCCTTAGATATGTCCCCCTTTCCAAGCATATTTAGCATATCTAGAAAGTCATCCTTTACTCCTTTTAATAATATAGTTTTGAGAATATCTTTACTTACATTGGGGTGACTGGATCTTTGTAGATTATACTGTAGCCTTTCTACAAAGTCCTCCATATTCTCATCCTCTTTCTGCATCATCTTAAATAGCTCCTCCCTCTTTTCTCTTGTTCGGCAGTAGTCCTGGTATTTGTTCATGAATTTATGTTTCATTTGGTCCCATGTTGTGATTACATGTCCTCCAAGACTCATAAAACATCTTAGTGCATTTCCTTTTAGTGTTGCTGGAAATAACTTTAATTTTTGAGCATTGGAAATGTAATCATAACTTCTGCATAATATATCAAACTCAAAAAGGAATTCATCAGGATCTTCTGAATACAAACCATGAAAATTAGGTAATGCTGAGAGGAATATTTTTCATGGGGGCTACTCCTCTAGGCAGATCACCAATAGGAAATCCTAATGTAGAGAAAGAATTTTCATCATTTACCTCTCCTTCAGGACCTGTCTGTTCTTTGTGATGTAATTCTTCATTGTACTCATCCATGTTTCCTTCTGACTGCTCCCCTGCTACACTTGCTCTATCCTCAATGTTTCCTGCTGGCTTCTCGACTATCTCAGGACTCCAAACTCCTTTCCCTGCTTCAAAGTTTGCTTGAAATGAAGGCTGAGACTTTTGTTTCCGAAAGTTTGGTCGTTGAGCAGCAGATTCAGACTTTGATATGATCTCGTCAATGTAAGTCTTTCTTCCTCCTTTCCCTTTTCCCTTTCCACCTGTAGGGTTAGTATCCTTGGGGTTTTTCATGCAATCTTTGTATCTGAAAAATCATAAGTGCTTTTGAAATCTAAAATTACCTTCCCCGGCAACGACGCCAAAATTTTGGTCACTATAATTGCTTAATTAATCCAAACAATCAAGTGCTACATAAATTGTCAACTCAGGGAAGTCTGTTTATTTCAAAGGTAACCACACACTATATATGCTCAATTCCAAAAGCAACATAGAGTTGTAGTAAAGGAAACTATATTAATCACACTTGCCTTGAATAAACTGAAGTTCTGTCTTGAATTACAAGAAAGCAACCTACCTATTGCAGAGCTTTAAAGATTAATCTAAAGAATCCTGGATTACATTAAAATAACAATTGCAACAGGAAAGAACAACTATTCCGTAACCAGAGAATAGGACCCTATTCCCAAGAAGGAACTCCAACACCTTGTTTCTGATTAACACACCTTCATGAAAACATTAATGCATTGAAGGCTAACTCTATCTAAGAGAGAACATAACCCTTAATCCCTTCCATTAAGCAGGAACCTTTAGCTCTAGTCTATGATTGACACACTCAAAGAAAATAATTGAAAGCTGATTACTTCTAACAGAGAACAAAACCCTTAATCCCTTCCATTAAGCAGGAACCTTTAGCTCTAGTCTCTGATTGACACACTCAAAGAAAATAATTGAAAGATGATTACTTCTAACAGAGAACAGAACCCTTAATCCCTTCCATTAAGCAGGAACCTTTAGCTCTAGTCTCTGATTGGAACACTCAAAGAAAATAATTGAAAGCTGATTATTTCTAACATAGAAAAGAACCCTTAATCCCTTCCATTAAGCAGGAACCTTTAGCTCTAGTCTCTGATTGGCACACTCAAAGAAAATAATTGAAAGCTAATTACTTCTAACAGAGAATAGAACCCTTAATCCCTTCCAGTAAGCATGAACCTTTAGCTCTAGTCTCTGATTGGCACACTCAAATAAAATAATTGAAAGATGATTACTTCTAACAGAGAACATAACCGTTAATCCCTTCCATTAAGTAGGAACCTTTAGCTCTAGTCTCTGATTGGCACACTAAAAGAAAAGAATTGAAAATTCATTACCTCTAATAGAGAACAGAACCCTTAATCCATTCCATTAAGCAGGAACCTTTAGCTCTAGTCTCTGATTAGAAAAAACTCATAAATCCATCACACAAGATTGCTAATTAAAATGATTATGAAATTCGTGAAAACAATGTAACATTCAATAAAACAAAGTTCTTAACAAGATAGAGTTCAGTAGTGTTCCAGCAAAGCAGAATTCATTAACAGTAGTGTTTCAGCAAGACAAAAGTTAATCAAGGTACAAACATAAATTGCACTAACACACTATAAACTAAAGGGTGAATCTTGTGAAGAAGGTGGGCCCTCCCTTCTCACAAGATTCCCCTGAGACGAAAAGGCTAGAGAAGGATGCTCAAAACAATCTTCTATTAATCTATCAATGTATCATATTACAATCTGAAAATGAAGTACGTCCCTCTCTCTGAAGCTTTCTTAGTACATAAAAATGGGATCCTCTCGAATGATGATTTCCTCTTATTTAAAGAGGGAATCCCTTCGATACAATTGATCAAAAATTACAGATGTATATCTGAGTCCTATTCTTAGTCAGATCGACTTTCTAAAACGGAATAGGATGTCCTAGTCTCCCTCAACAGAATGCTATTACGAGTGCTAAAGGAGGTATTATTGTTACGGCTCGAGTGACAGTTTCTTGCATGCTGTTTCAGCACCGCAAATCGTGGGTTGTTTCAGTAACGAGATTTGTGCTCTTGACTGTCTCAACATTCTCATGTAGCAACGATGGTTGGTGCTTGGCTCACGGTGCAACTGTTGTGGAGTTTCTGTTGACCGTTGACTGTGTAACGGCTTCCTTTGTGTTTCAGCATCGTCGGTCCTGGGCTGTGTAACGGCTTCCCCTGTGTTTCAGCATCGTGACCATGAACTGTGTAACAGCTTCCTCAGCGTCGTAGATCGTGAACTGTGTAACAGCTTCTGTGTTTCAGCATCGTCGACCATGGACTGTGTGACAGCTTTTGTGTTTCAGCATCTACGACCCTGGACTGTGTAACAGCTTCTGAGAATTGATGTTTCAGCAACAGGCTTCAAATGCTAATCTGCAGTTTGAACTATTTCAACACTTATACATTTCTAATCAATGGTTAAGTACGAGAGTGATGTAAAATATTATGCAAAACAGATTAAACATATAGTAATAAGAAGGGACATTGTATACCTTTGGAATGATCAGATAAAGTGATAATATGAGTTTAAATGGGGGTGATCAAGGGTGTAATAGTGGCAAAAAGTATGGGCAAAAAGGTACATTGTGTGGTCCTAACATTGAGCAATCGAATATTCGATATGAGATAATGCTTTGTGGGATTCAAAATTTTATGCACACTCGTTCAAAGAATACCTTGGCAGTCACCTCCATTGTGATGCTTTCTTATAGGCGACCAGAATTCCCATATTGTAAAAGAAATCAACAACCAGAAAAGCACAGTCATTTCCCATCTTGGTGGATGGAAATCCCGACATGTAGTACATTGAGATGGGTTCCCATGAACTTTCAGGAGTAGGAAGAGAAGTGTATAGGTATTTTTTCTTAATGGTCGATTTGGATAGCAGAAATTTCATAGAGGAGTGTACGTCTTGTCGAAGTTTTGGTTAGTATAAATGTCGTAGTGACATTTCCACTATATTTTCCACGCTGAAGTGTCCTGCCACCTGACTGTAGTAGGATTCCCAAATAATCTTCGCTCGTTCGCTTCATGGAATGCAGATATAGCCTAGATGGCACAACCACTCATCCTGAAGATGGAAATTACTGACAGTTGTGTTTTCACCCAACATGATCTCTCTCATAGAAGTGGGGCCATCCAAAGGTCTCGTGGCTGCAAGATTCTAGCACTTTGGTCTGTGTCACGACTAGAGGTCAGTTGAGGAAATCAATGACTCCCTTCGTACTTGATATTTTATAGTTGATGTTGAGGTGGAACTGCTGTAAATATTTCGACCACATCTGATGGTGGTCATTCTACAATTTTCCTTGTGTTTGCATGAATTGTAGCTAATTATGAATAGTGTGGATGACCTCCTCCTTCCCAAGAATTTAATTCCTCCACCGGCAGAAGGATTACACAATGGACTACATTTTCTTATAATAATTATTGTACTTACGGATGACATCCGATAATGTCTCACTATGATAGGCCATAGGGTCATCGTGTTGAGTAAGGACTATGGCCACAACATAGTCTAAAGCATTTGTCTTGATCTCAAAGTGTCGTTGTAGGTCAGGTAATGAAATCACTCAAGTTGAGCACAAGTGTTGCTTCATATCCTTGAAATTTTTTTGTTGGGACACACCCCACACAAATTTGGCCTTATCACCACCCCTGGGGACTTGGTTGAGGGCCCATGCAATATGGGATAATCCCAACATGAAACTCTGATAGAAATTGGCAAGGACTAAGAAGCTCTGAAGCTGAGTGAGTGTGGTTGGGGATAGCCAGTCACAGATGACTTGGATATTGGAAGGATCCATATGCACACCATGCACATCAACAATGTAGCCTAGGTTCTAGACCATGTTCATGTCGAAGGAACATTTTTCCAAGTTGGCATATAGCTTGTGATACCGCAGAGTGTGCAGAACCTGTTGAATATGTTGTAAGTGTTTAGCCCAAGTCTTGTTGTAGATGAGGATTTTATCTAGATATGCCACTATAAAAGAGTTAGAGAAAGGATGCAAAATAACATCCATCATCCTCATGAAAGTTGTTCTGGCATTTTTCAAACCAGAGGGAATGACTATCCATTCAAAAATACCTTCTTTTGACTTGAAGGTATTTTTGAATGGCTAGTCATTCCCTTTGGCTTGAAAAATGTAGTCTTCCATACATATTTCTTCTGTATTGGGACCTGATGATAGCTAGACCTCAGATCAATATTAATGAAGTGTTTGGACCCCTTGATATGATCAATAATATCGTCAATTTGGGGAATCAAGTACCAGTTCCTGACAATGATTTTTTTTAGGGACCAATAATCAATGTAGATTGTCTACGTCATGTCTTTCTTCTGCACCAACACAATTAGGCTTCCACAAGATGATGAGTTGGGTCAAATGTGCCCCTTGTGTAGAAGTTCTTGGCTCTGACATTGGATCTCCTCATTTTATTATTGTGAATGATGATAGACTAGCCCATTAGGTAGTGGTGCACCATGGGTTAGATTGATGGAATGCTTGACTTGACAATGCATATGTACCCCAATAGGTGAGGAGTATATGTATTTGTATTCTTTAACGACCTTATCCCCTTTCTTCTCCTGGGTGGAGAGGTCGATCGCAGAGGTCATGGATGTGGTTGCAACCTTTTTCTCATTCTGAGAGAGAATTAGGAAGAATACAAACTTCCCGGCCTGAGAAATTGCCTTCCTTCATTACTTGGAAGAGACCAAGGAAATAAAACTAGGTGGGACTACCTCAGGAATCCTATACAATTTCTTGTTCAAAGTAATAATAACACTGCAAGGCCTAGAATCTTATAAAACATGATGTTTCCATAAATAAGGGTGGCCTAAGAGAACATCACAAACTTCAAGGGGAGAAATATCACACAATACCTCATCTTTGAATGGCTTGATGTTGTATGACATGAGACACTGTTGGTTGATGCGAAGATAGCTTCCTTGGTGGAGCCATCCGATGGTGTAGGGATACAATTGAGGTTTTATCGGTAGGGCTAGCCACTTGATGACCTATGTTGAGATGAGGTTCTTCTATATATCGCTATACATGATGAATTGCATCGTAATTCATTTCACCCACATATGTGAATAAAATAGTCGTTCTCCTTCCTCTGGCTCATCAGGTTCACCAGGATGGATCTTGGTTTTAGAAACAGTGGCACTAGGTTCTACGTCAATGATCCATCTCCCATTTTCTATTTTTTACTCAGAGAGAGAGCCCACATCTAATTCATAGGCTCTCACCTTAGCCACAAAATACTTCTTTGAGCGTCAATCAACAATGTTATGGCATGTGACCTTATGGAAGTCGCACCATTTCCTAGTATCCTTCTTTGTCTTTCCATTGTCCTTCTTTGCTCGCGTCTTGGAATGGTTGTCCAGAGGTTGTCCATATTTTATTTTTCCAATGTTTTGTGGTTTAGGGATACCCTTTACTTGCTTCTATTGTGAGGGGTTCCTAGACCCAAACTTCTGTGTCTTTTGTTTAATCTTATGCTCCATTTTGATGGTATATTGATAGGCCGCACCTAAGGATGAGATGTCCAAAAACTCCATTATATATGGATGTATCTATGTAGACTACCATGGTACTTGAGCACCAAATGTTTTTCAGAATATTTGATATCCATCTTAGTGCACAAGGTATGGAAGACATTGGTGAACTCTAGCACTATTTTGTCTCTTTCTTGCCATAGTGTGGTCCATCTTGCATACAATTCGACATAACTTCCAATAGGGTAATATTGTTCCTTAATAATATCCCTGAAGGAAACATAAGAGGGTGGAACTACAAATAATTTGGACCCCTCTATTTACTTTTTTCTCACAGAAAGTATCCCACCAATCTTTGACATGTGGGATGGCCTTGAGGAGTGAAAATGTAATTGTTTCTCTATCATAAAAGTTATGGACAAAAAAAAAACATTATAGAAGGTTTAACCATTTATCTATGGCATATGCATCTATTTTACCTTAAAATATTGGAATATCAAAATTGATTTGTACCTTGAAGGGGTCAACGCCTCCGCTTGAGGTGGACGCGTCACTTGTCGGTAGTCTTCAAATGATTTGTGCAAAGTTTTCCATCATCTCATTCCTATGTCACTCGAGGGATTCCTTGAGAAAAATTCTGAAAGGATATCCTATCACATCATATTTATTTTCACTCACCATGGATGCTTTATTGGGTGTATGAGAGAAGTTTCCTTCAATATAAACAAGCTCGAAACCCAACTCTCTATACCCTGACCGCGTCGGGGACATGCATTAAAAAATGACAAGAAACAATCTACTCTTATAAAATTGATCGGGATTTATGAGCGGAATGAAATGAAAACAAAAAATTATAATATTAACATAGAGACATAGTGAATAGTAACAAAGATAAATTAAAAGTTGACTTCTATTAAATAAGAAATATGTTGAAACTGTAAAATGTAGACTGAAAACAAGCTTACTAGAATGGTGGAAGCTTATCTCTAAGAAGAGATGTGAGGAATACGATCATTCACATTAAGATGAGCACAATGAGTCTCTAAAGGAAATTTTCCAATAAAAATGAATTCGAGAACCCTAGACATCCAAAAACCTAACCCTAGGAGATGAAGCACCAAAAGTCATGTGGGCCCCGTTGCGGTAAGTTAGTACATCAACTTCCTGGGGTCATAAATTTTGCATACGATATATGTTTAGGGAACACGATAGCTCTTTGGAAAGGAATTTATGAGGATATTCAATTAATAGGCTCAATGAGATCCTTTGTTTTCATTGAGGTTCCCGATCATGTAAAAAAATTGTTTAGGTCCTCAAAATGGCCCCGAAAGTTTGGGACCCAAAAAATTGCTAAAAATAGTAAGTTGCCAAAAAACTGTTTTGAGCCAGTTAGAATAGGTGGGTGGCCACTGATATCCTCCTTGGTAAATCCTCCCCCCTTAGGAACAAATGTTATCCATTGTTCTTAGTTCCCCTATTAGATGAGGAAATTTCTACTAAATATTTTCTTGGGTGAGCCACTTTCCTTGGTGCAAGAGTTTCCCTGCTTTGATAACTCAATAATGTCAGATCCTCTACTGGTGAGTTCCCTTGACCTATGTGTCCATGATATGATCAATGGATGAATATTCCATGTAGTTAGGGTAGATCTTTGTTGGTGTCATTTGTTCTTCTATCTCTGAGGTGTCCAATAATGGTGGAAAATAGGGTCGAAGGAGGTCCACATTGAACTCTGGGTGCAAGCAAAGGAAGAAGTGAATGTTGAGCTCAAAACCATTTTCACCCATAGACTTGGTGATGGTGTAAGTTCCATGGCGGAGTGGATGATGCTTCTGATGAGGCACTATAAGGCATTGTTTCTTCACGTGCAAGCAAACTTTGTCTCCCACTTGAAACTGGTGTGGCACCTGGTGTTGATCATGGCATTGCTTGTGCCTAGAATTGGACTTCTATAAAATATCTTGAACCTATTGACAGATGTGTTGGATCAACTCAATGAACCAGGTGGCTATGTCATATTTAGTTGGATCATGCGATGAGTATTCCTCAGTGGTTGCAAGGGGTAGTGCAACATCCATGGGACCCAATGGTTGAAATCCCAACCCCACCTAAAAAGGGTTTTGGATAACTGAGCTATGTATGTCTCTATTATAGATGTGATGAACATAGGGAAGAATCTAATCCTATGTGTGTGGGTTATTGTAATTGTACATGTGCAAGATGTGCATGATCATCTGGCTGATGACTTTGGTTTGGCCATCCGTCTAAGGGTGGAAGGTAGTGGATTTGGTGAGCTTGGTTTCCAGTAGTGACCAGAGGCTCGACCATAAGGTTATGAGGAATCAACTATCCTGATATGAGAAAATGGTTTTTGGAATCCCAAATTTTACCCACACTCGTTCAAATAATACCTTGGCAGTGGCCTTCGCTGTGATTCTCTTCTTGCAGGTGGCTAGAATTGCCATCTTGGAAAAACAATCAACAACCAAAAAAACACAATCATTTCCCAAGTTGGTGGATGAAAGGCCTGACATGTCATCCATTGATATGGGTTCACAGGTCCTATCAGGCGTAGGAAAAGGAGTGTACATGCATATTTTCTTAATGGTCAGTGTGGAAATAGCGTAGGTGGTCTAGGACCATATATACTTCCTGACATCATGTCAAAGTTTTGAATAGTAGAAATGTCGCAAAAACACTGCCACTGTCTTTTCCATGCCAAAGTGTCATGCCACACGAATGTAGTGGTATTCCCAAATCAACTTCACTCGATCACTTGATGGAACGCAGAGAAGGACCAGATGTTATAACAACTCTTCAATAAATGGAAATTAGTGATAGTTGTGTTTGCATCCAACATATGGTAGGTGTTGGCGAAGTTAGGATCTATCTCATAGAGGTGGGGTAATCCAAAGGTCTCATGGCTACAAGAGTCTAGCACTATGGTGTGTGTCATGACTAGAAGCCGACTGATGAAATCAGTGACTCGGTTGGTACTTCCTATTTTATAGTTGATGTTGAGGTGGAACTATAACAAATATGTGGGACACATTTGATGGTAGCCATTCTACAATTTTCCTTGTGTCTGCATGAACTGTGGCGAATTATGATCAGTGTGGACAACTGTATCCATCCCGAGAATGTAATTCCTCGATTGGTGGCAATCTTTCACAATGGCGTACATTTCTTTGTCATATGTAGGGTACTTACGAATGAAATATGATTGTGTCTCACTGTGGTAGGTCACGGAGTGGTCGTGTTGAGCGAGGATTGCGCCCACATCATAGTCTAAAGAATTTGTCTTGATGTCAAAGGGAATTTGTAGGTCAGGTAATGAAATCACTTGGTTTGAGCACAAGCATTGCTTCATATCATTGAACGCTTGTTGTTGGGAAATGCCCCAAACAAATTTTTCATTACCACCACCTCTAGTGACTTGACTGAGGGCCCATGCAATATGGGAGAATCCCAATATGATCCCGTGATAGAAATTGGTAGGGCCTAAGAAGATTCGAAGATCAATGAGTGTGATTGGGCAAGTTAGGGTTGAGCTATGTTGGTGTCAATTGTTATGCTATCTCTGAGGTGTCAAATAATGGTGGAAAATAGGGCCGAAGGAGGTCCGCATTAAGCATTGCATGCAAGCCAAGGAAGGGGGCGATGTTGAACTCAAAATAATTGTCACCCACAACCTTGGTGATGGTGTAAGGTCCATGGCATAATGGATGAAACTTCCAATGAGGCCTTGTAAGGCGTTATTTCGGCAACTGCAGCCAAACTTTGTCTCCCACCTGAAACTAGTGTGGCACTCAATGTTGATCATGGCGTTGCCTGTACCTGGCATTGGACTTCTATAAAATATCCTAAACCTTTTGGTATATTTGTTGGATCCTCTCAATGAATCGGGTAGCTATGTCATATTCAGTTGAAGCATATGAAAAGTCTTCCCGGGTGGCTACAAGTTGTAGTGCAACATCCATGGGATCCAATGGTTGAAATCCCAAACACACCTGAAAAGGGTTGTGTCTGATTGAGATATGTATGGATATATTGTAGATGTGATGAATATAAGAAAGAATCTCATCCTATGTGTGGAGGTTCTTGGAATTGTACATATGTAGGATGTGCACGACCATCCGGTTAGCTACTTCAGTTTGACCATCCATCTAGGGGTGGAAGGAAATGAATTTGGTGAGCTTGGTGTCCAGTAGTGAATAGAGGCTTGACCAGAAGGCGTTGAGGAATCAATTTTCCTAATCTGAGATAATGGTTTGTGGGATCCCAAATTTTACCCACACTCATTTAGAGAATACCTTGGCAGTGTACTCCACTATGATGATCTTCTTGGAGGCAACCATAATCACCATCTTGGAAAAACAATTAACAACCACAAAAAAATAGTCATTTCCCAGCTTGGTGGATGGAAGGCCCGACATGTAGTCCATTGAGATGGGTTCCTAGGGTCTGTTAGGAGTAGATGAAGGATTTTACAGGACTTTTTTCTTAATGGTTGGTTTTGAAATAATGTAGGGAGTCTAGGACCAGATATACTTGTTGACATCATATCAAATTTTCGTTTAGTAAGATGTTGTACCAGCACTACCACCATCGTTTCCATGCCTAATTTTCCTACCACCCAATTGTAGTGGGATTCCCAAATCACCTTTTCTCACTTGCTTGATGGAACAAAGAGATGGCCCAGAGGGTACATCAAATCTCCCTGAATATGGAAATTAGTGACAATTTTTTTTATGCCCAAAAAATTGTAGTTGTTGGCGAAATCAATATCTATCTCATAGAGGTGGGGCCATCCAAAGGTCTCCTGGCTACAAGAGTCTAGCACTATGGTGTGTGTCATGATTGGAGGTTGGTTGAGGAAATCAATGAATTGGTTGGTACTTCCTATTTTATAGTTGATGTTGAGGTGGAACTGCTACAAATACATGGACCACATCTGGTGGCGGTCATTATAAAATTTTCATTGTGTCTCCATGAACTATAGTGACTTACGATTAGAGTGGATGACCATCTCCTTATTGAGAATGCAATTCATCCACTGGCGGTATTCTTGCATAATGGAGTACATTTATTTTTCATAAGTAGGGTACTTACGGATAACATATGATAGTGTCTCATTACGATATGCCATGGAGTGGCTGGGTTGAGTGAGGATTGCGCCCACAACATAGTCTGAAGCATTTTTCTTGATCTCAATGGGTCATTGTAGGTTAGGTAATGAAATCACTTGGGTTGAGCACAAGAGTTGCTTCATATCATTGAATTCTTATTGTTGGGATAGGCCCCACAAAAATTTGGCCTTACCACCACCCCCAGTGACTTGGCTGAGGGCCCATACAATATGGGAGAATCCCAACATGAACTTGCAATAGAAATTGGAAAGTCCTAAGATGCTTTGAATATCAATGAGTGTGGTTGGGGCTGGTCAGTCATGGATGACCTGGATCTTGGATGTATCCATATGCACACCATGCACATCAACAATGTATCCTAGTTTATGCACCATGTTCATGGTGAAGGGACATTTTTCCAAGTTGGGATATATCTTGTGTTGTCGGAGAGTATGCAAAACCTATTGAATATGTTGTAAGCGGTATGCCCAAATATTCTTGTAGATGATGATTTCATATAGATATACCACTACAAAATAATTAGTGAAAGGAAGCAAGTTATCATCCATCATCCTCATGAAATTTGTTGGGGCATTCGTCAAATGAAAGGGCATGACCAACCATTCAAAAATACCTTATTTTGACTTGAAGGAAGTCCTCCATACATTTGTCTTCTCTATTGGGACCTGATGGTAGTGAGACTTCAGATCAATCTTAATGAAGTGTTTGGCCCCATTGATTTGATCAAGGAGATCATTGATTCATGGAATTAGGTATCATTTCCTGACCATGATTTTGTTTAGGGATCGGGAATCAATGCAGAATCACCAGGTCATGTATTTCTTCAGCACCAACATGATTGGGCTTCTCCAAGGTGATGATCTGGATTGAATGTGCCCCTTGTAGAGAAGTTATTGGATCTAACATTGGATCTCATCATTTTATAATAATGAGTGATGATAGACTGGCCCATTAGGTAGTGGTGCGTCAAGGGTTAGATCGATGGAATTCTTGACTTGATAATGCATAGTTACCCCAATAGGTGATGAGAAGATGTCTTTATATTCTTTAATGACCTTATCCAATTGCTTCTTCTTCTTGGAGTGGTCGGTTGTGGAGGTCATGGATGTGGTTTCAATCTTTCACTCATTCTAAGAGCGAATGATGGAGAAGACAAACTTCCTAGTTTGAGAAATGACCTTCGTGCATTTGTTGGAAGAGACCAAGGAAATAGCACTAGGTGGGACTACCTCATGTATGTTGTACTATTTCTTGTTCAAAGTAATAATAACATTATGAGGCCTAGACTCATATATAGAATGACATCTCCATAAATAAGTTTGGCCCAAAATAAAAATACCTCATCTTTGAATGGATTGATGTCCTACGACAAGCGGTAGTGTTCACTAATGCGAAGATCGCTTCCTTGGTGGAGCCATCCGATGATGTAGGGCTACAGGTGGGGTGTTGTCGGTAGGGATAGAACTTGGATGACCTATGATAATATGAGGTTCTTTTCGCGACCACTATCAACAATGAGGTGAAACAAAGTTCCTTTCACCCACATATGTGAATGCAAGAGGCACTCGCCTTCCTTTGGCTCATTAAGTTCATCGAGTTGGATATTATTAGTAGTAATGGTGGCAATAGGTTCCACATCAATGATCCATATCCCCTTTTATGGTTCTAACTCATAGTTGGAGCCCACATATAATTCAAAGGATTTCACCTTAGCCACTAATGACTACTTTGATCGTAAATCAACAATGTTATGCCAAGGGCTCTTATGGAAATCACACCACGTCTTAGTATCCTTCTTTGTCTTTCCATTGTCCTTCTTTGATTGCATCTTGGATTGGTTGTCTTGAGGTTGTACATATATCTATCCTCTGTTCTATGGGTTGGGGTTCCAAGACCCAAACTTCCACATCTTTTTTTTAAGTTTGTGCTAAAATTTGACGACATATTGATAGATCACGCCCAAGGATGAGATGTCACAAAAATACATTTTTTTCTAGATGTATCAATTTAATTCGGAGTGGTAATTTAGCACCATATTTCTCTTAGAATAATTGATACCCAACTTGGTGCGCACGTTATGGAAGACATTGGTGAACTCTAGCACTATTTTCTCTCTTTCCTACCTCAGTGTGGTCCATCTTGTATACAATTCATCATAACTTCCAAAAAGGTAGTATTGTTCCTTAATAAAATCCCTGAAGGAACCCCAAGTGGATGAAACTACAAATAATGTGGATCCATATATTTCCTTTTTCTCACAAAAAGTCTCCCACCAATATTTGACATGGGGGACGACCTTAAGGAGTGAAAATGTAATCTTTTCTCTACCGAAAAAGTTGTGGAGAGAAAAATACTCTTCTAGAAGGTTTAACCATTTATATATGGCATATGCATATATTTTCCCTTCAAATATAGGAATATCGAAATTCATTTGTACCTTGAAGGGGGTGGTGCCTCCACTTGAGGCGAATGCATCACTTGTCGGCATTGGTCGAAGGATTTGTGCAAAGTTGTCCATCATCTCATTCCTTTGTTGGTCGAGAGCTTTGTCGAGAAACATTTTGAAAGGATATCCTATCCCGTCATATTTATTTTATCCCACCATGGATGGTTTCTTGGGTGTGTGAGAGAATTTTTTGTGAAGACAAACAAGCTCAAGACCCAACTCTCTATACCCTGACTGCATCAGGGACATGCACTAAAAAATGACAAGAAACTGACTGCTCTTATAAAACGGATTGAGATTTATGAGCGGAAAGAAATAAAAACAAAAAATTATAATATTAACACATAGGAACAATGAATAGTAATAGAGATACATTAACACTTGACCTCTATTAAATAAAAAATATGTTGAAACTGTAAAATGCAGATTGAAAACAAGCTTGCTAGAATGGTGGCAACTTCTCTCTGAGAAGAGATGTGAGGACTATGCTCTTTTGCAAGGAGATGAGTACAATGAGGCTTTAAATTCCTTTTTACAATGAAAATTAATTCAAAAACCCTATACATACAAAAACCTAACCCTAGGAGATGAAACGCCAAAAGCCATGTGGGCCCTGTTGGGGTAAGTTAGTACATCAACTTCCCGAGGTCGTATCTTTTTCATATGATCTCTGTTTAGGATGCACGATATCTTGTTTGGATGGTATTGACAAGGGGATTCCTTTAATAGGATCAATGAGCACCATATTTTATAATTGAGGTTCTTGATCATGAAAAAACATCGTTTAGGCCCTCAAAATGGCCCCGGATGGTTGGGACCCAAACAATTGCTAAAAAAATAAGTTTCCAAAAACCTGTTTTGAGCTAGTTCGAATAGGTGGGTGTCCATTGAGATCATCCTATATCAATCCTCCCACCTTTGGAAGAAATGGTCTCCATTTCATCGAGTTCCCGATCAGATGAGGAAATTTCTATTGAATTTGACTCCGACTGAGCCACTTGCCTTGGTGTAGGTGTTTCCCTACTTTGTCAACCCAATAAAGTTGGATCCTTTTTTGTCAAGTTCCCTTGACCCGTGTGTCCACAATATGATCATTGGAAAGAGTGGACAAAGGTTATGAGCAGTCCATGTAAGGTGTTGTTTCTACAAGTGCAACCAAACTTTGTCTCCCACCTAAAACTAGTGTGGAACTCAGTGTTGATCATGGAGCTACTTGTACTTGTCATTGAATTTATGTAAAATATATTTAACCTATTGGAAGCTCTGTTGGATCCAATTAATGACTCGGGTGTCTTTGTCAACTTCAGTTGGACCATGCAAGGAGTATTCCTAGGTGGATGCAAGGGGTAGTGCAACATCCATGGGACCCAATGGTTGAAATCCAAACCACACCTAAAAGGGGTTGTGGTTGGTTGAGCTATGTATGGATATATTGTAGTTGTTTTGAATATAGGTAGGAATATCATCCCATTTGAGAGGCTGCCTGGAATTGTACATGTGCAGGATGTGCACAATCATTAGATTTATGACCTTGGTTTGACCAATTGTCTCGGGGTGGAAGGAAGTGGATTTTGTGAGCTTGGTGTCTAGCATTGACTAGAGGCTCGACCAGAAAGTGTTGAGGAACCAAATTTCCCCACACTCGTTCAAATAATATATTGGAAGAGGCCTCCATGTGATGCTCTTCTTGCAGTTGGACATAATCGCCATATTGGAAAAGAAATCAACAACCACAAAAACACAGTCATTTCCCATATTGGTGGACAGAAGGCCAGACATGTAGTGAATTGAGTTGGATTCCTAGGGTTTGTTAGGGGTAGGAAAATGAGTGTACATGCCTTGTTTCTTAGTGGTCGGTTTCTAAATAGCACAGGTAGTGTAGGATCAGATATACTTGTTGATATCCTATCGAGTATTCAGCCAATACAAATAACATTGCAACATTGCCACTATCCTTTCCATGCCGAAGTGTCCTCCCAATTGATTGTAGTGGTCTTCTCAAATCATTTTCGCTCTCTAACTTTATAGAATGTAGAGATGGAGTAGATGGCACAACATCCTATCCTGAAGATGGAAATTAGTGACATCTTTGTTTGTACCCAACATCTGGTAGGTGTTGGCGAAGTTAGGATCCATCTCATAGAGGCGGGGCCATATGGAGGTCTCGTGGCCATAAGAGACTAGTACTGTAGTGAGTTTCACGACTGGAGGTTAGCTGAGGCAATAAATGAATCAGTTGGTACTTCCTATTTTATACTTGATGTTGAGGTGGAACTACTGCAAATATGTTGACCACATCTAATGGTGGTAATTCTAAATGTTTCCTAATTTTTGCATGAACTATAGTGGCTTATGGTAAGTGTTGATGATTGTCTCCTCTCGATAATTTCATGGCTCCACTGGCGGAAATATTGCACAATGGAGTACATTTCCTTTTCATAAGTAGGGTACATACGAACGACATATGATGGTGTCTCACTATTATAGGCAATGAGGTGGTCGTGTTGAGTGAGGATTGCACCCACAACATATTCTTAAGAATTTTTCTCGATATCAATGGGTCATTGGAGGTCAGGTAATAAAATAACTAGGGTTCATCACAAGCACTACTTCACATCATCGAATGTTTTCTATTGGGACAATCCCCACACAAATTTATCCTTACCACCACCCCTCATGACTTGGATGAGGGCCAATGCAATATAGGATAATCCTAACATGAACCTACAATAGAAATTGGTAAGGCCTAAGAAGTTTTGAAGCTTAGTAAGTGTGGTTGGGTCTAGTCAGTCATGGATGATTTGGATCTTGGCTAAATCCACATGCACACCATGCACATCAACAATGTATCCTAGGTACTGGACCCTATCCATTACGAAGGAAAGTTTTCCATGTTGGCATATAGCCTATACTGCAATAGAGTGTTCAAAACCTGTTGGATATGTTGTAAGTGTTCCACCGAAGTCTTTTTGTATATGAGGATGTCATCCAAATATGCCACTACAAAAGAGTTAGTGAAATACCACAAGATATTGTCCATCATCCTCATGAAAGTTGTTGGGGAAATTTTCAAACCAAAGGGCATGACCAACCATTAAAAAATACCTTCTTTTGACTTGAAGGAATTCTTCCATACGTATGTCTTCTCTATTGGGAACTGATGGTAGCCATACTTCAGATCAATCTTACTGAAGTATTTCCCCCCCTTGAGCTGATCTAGGAGATCGTTGTTTCAGGGAATCATGTATTAGTTCTTTATTATGATTTTTTTTATCGACCGATAATCAATGCAGAGTGGCCATGTCATGTACTTCTTCTGCACCAGCATGATTGGGCTTCCACAAGGTGATGAGATAGGTAGGATATGCCCCTTATGGAGTTGTTCCTCAATATAACGTTAGATCTCATTATTTTCTAAAAGAGAGAGATGATAGACTAACCCATTGGGTAGCCATGCACTGGGGGTTATATTGATGGAATGCTTGATCTGGGAGTGCATAGGTACCCCAACAGGTTATGATAATATGTCTTTGCATTCTTCCATGACCCTATCCACTTGCTTCTAATACATGGCAAGGTCATTTGTGGAGGCCATAGATGTGTCTCCAACCTTTAGCTCATTTTGAGAGAAAATCATGAAGAAGAAAAACTTCCTAGTATGAGAAATGACCTTCTTGCATTGCTTGGCATAGATCAAAGAAATAGAAATAGGTGGGACTACCTTGGGTATCCTATACAATTTATTTTTGAAAGTAATAATAATACTACAAGGATTAAAATCATATACAACATGATGTATCCATAAATAAGGTTGGCCCAAAATAACATCAACAACTTCAAGGGGAGAAACATCACACAATACCTCATCTTTGAATGGATTGATGTTGTATGAGAGGTAGCATTGTTTGATAATGTGAAGATCACTTCCTTCACGGAGCGATCCGATGGTGTAGGGTTGCAAGTGTGGTGTTTTCGATAAGGCTATATTATTGATGACCTCTCTTGAGATGAGGTTCTTCTGGCTACCTCTATTAATCATAAATTGCATTAGAGTGCCTTTCACCCACATCTATGAATGAAAGGGTAACTTTCCTTCTTATGTATCATCAGGTTCACGGAGATGGATCTTGGTGGTATAGACAATGAAACTACATTCTGCGTTAATGATCCATCTCCCCTTTTCTCGTATTGAATCAGAGTTGGATCCTGCATCCAATTCAGAGGCTTTCACCTTAGCCACGAATTACTTCTTTGAGCGTAAATCAAAAGTCTTATCTCAGGGGATCTTATGCAAGTTGCATCGCTTCCCAATATCCTTATTTTTCTTTCCATTGTCCTTTTTTTCTTGCATCTCGGAATTCCTTAGGTTGACCATATTTTCTCTATCCTTTGTTCTATAGGTTTGGGAATACAGATGAATATGTTGTTGGGAGGGAAGCCTTGAGGGGAACCTTGACTAATTGAATCTTGAGGGACTGCTGACGTATTGATCGGTGACCTGAGGGCATACTTAAGAGGCACCTGAGGGACTCCTGATGGATTTTGATGTACCATAGGTGGGGACCTACGTTGAGGGGTTGAATTGACGTAATCAACAGTTGAGCCTAACTTGAAGGGCACTCAGACATATGCTAGATTCAAGATCTGACCATACTTTAGGGGCGCCTTTGACTTGAGGGATGACATGACTTGAGGGCACTTGAGGGACACCTGACTTGAGATGTATTACATTGGGTAAAGGATTTTCTTTATTCGTTTACCCAATATAATACAAAACATTAATTTTTTTATGTACACCCTAAAGGGGGATCAAAATATAGTATAATTGTTGTGAGGGATTCCCAGACCCAAATTGATGTGTCTTTTGTTTAAGCTTCTTCTTGATTTTGACAACATATCAATAGGCTGCACCGAAGAACGATATGTCAAAAAACTACATTAATGTTTGGATGTATCTATGCAGAACATTGTGGCACTTGAGAACCATATGTATCTCATAATATTTGATATGCATCTTGGTGCACAAGGTATGGAAGAAATTGTTGAACTCTAGCATTGTTTGGTTTCTTTCCTGCTGCAGTATTATCCATCTTGTATACAAGTCATCATAACTTCCAATAGGGTAGTATTGTTCCTTAATAACATTATTGAATGAACCCCAAGTGGGTGAAACTATAAATAATGTGTATCCCTCTATTACCTTTTTCATACAAAAATTATCCCACTAATCTTTGACATGGGGGATGGCCTTGAGCAGTGAAAATGTAATCTTTTCTATATTGGAAAATTTGTGGACATAAAAATATGCTTCTATAAGGTTTAACCATTTATCTACAACATCTTCATCTATTTTCCCTTAAAATAAAGGAATATCAAAATTTATTTGTACCTTGAAGGGGGCGACGCCTCCGGTTTAGGTGGATGCATTGGTTGTCAGCATCCATGATCTTGTTCCTTTATCACTTGAGGGATTCCTCGAGAAACATTTTGAAAGGATATCTTTTCCTATAGTCTTTATTTTTTCCTACCATGGATGGTTTCTTGGGCTTGTGAGAGAAGTTATCTTCAATAGAAACAAGCTCGAGACCCAACTCTCTATACCCTGACTGCGTCATGGATATGCACTAAAAAATGACAAGGAACATATATCTTTGATGCCACTGATCCATATTTATGAGCATAATGAAATGAAAACATAGAATTATAATATTAACATAGAGGAACAATGAATAATAATAGAGATACAGTAAAACTTGACTTCTATTAAATACGAAATATGTTGAAACTATAAAATGCAAACTGAAAACAAGCTTTCTAGAATGGTGGAAGCTTATGTCTGAGAAGAGATGTGATGACTACACTCATTCTAAAAAATATGAGTACAATGAGGCTTTGAAGGTGTTTTTACAATAAACATGAATTCCAAAAACCTAAACATACAAAAACCTAACCCTAGGAGATGAAGCGCCAAACGTCATGTGGGCCCCTTTAGGGTAAGTTAGTACATCAACTTCCTGGGTTGTAACTTTTTGATATGATATTTGTTCAGGATACATGATAGCTCATTGGAAAGGTATTGACAAGGGGATTCATTTCATAGGCTCAATGAGAGACTCAAGATGTCAATGAGGTGCTTGATCCTGAAAAAACATCGTTTAGGCCCTCAAAATGGCACCAGAAGTTTGGGACCCGAAAGACTACTAAAAATAATAAGTTGCCAAAAATTTATTTTGCGCCAATTGGAATAGGTGGGTGGCCACTGATATCCTCTTGGATAAATCCTCCCCCATTAGGAACCAATGGTATCTATTGCGTTGATTTTCCCCATCGGATGAGGAAATTTCTACTCAATTGGGCCCCAAGTGAACCACATACCTTGGTGCAGGAGCTGCCCTGCTTTGAAAACCCAATACAACTGGATCCTCTGCTAGAAAATTCCTTTGACCTGAGTGTCCATGATCGGATCAGAGGATTCCATTTCCATGCAGTCAAGCTTGAGATCTTTTCATGTCAATTGTTTTGCTATCTCTGAGGTGTCAAATAATGGTGGAAAATAGGGCCGAAGGAGGTCCACATTGAACATTGGGAAAATGTTGAGCTCAAGATAATTTTCACCCACAACCCTGGTGATGGTTTATGGTCCATAAAGGAGTGGAAATATATTCCAATAAGGCCCTCTAAGGTGTTGTTTATAAAAGTGAAACCAAACTTTGTCTCCCACTTGAAACTGGTGAGGCACCTGATGTTGGTCATCGCACTGCTTTTACTTGGCATTGGACTTCTATTAAATATCCTAAACCTATTGGTGGATGTGGCGGATCCACTCAATCAATTAGGTGGTGTTGTCAGCTTCAGTTGAATCATGTGATGAGTCTACCTGAGTGGCTGCAAGGGGTAGTGAAACATCCATGTGACCCAAAGGTTGAAATACCAACCCCACCTGAAAGGGGTTGTGGTCGATTCAGCTATGTATGGCTCTATTTTAGTTTTTCTAAACATAGGTAAGACTCCCATCCCATGAGTGGGGGAGCTTGGAATTGTACATGTGCAGGATGTGCATGATCATCTAGTTCGCGATATCAGTTTGTCCATCTGTCTTGGGGTGGAAAGTAGTGGATTTGGTGAGCTTTATGTCCATCAATGACTAGAGGCTTGACCAAAAGGTGTTGAGAAACCAATTTTCCTTATCTAAGATAATGGTTTGTGGGATCCTAAAGTGTACCCACACTCTTTCAAATAAGATCTTGGCAGTGAATTCCACTGTGATGCTCTTATTGTAGGTGACCAGAATCACCATCTTGGAAAATAAATCAACAACCAAAAGAACATAGTCATTTCCCCACTTGGTGAACAAAAGGCCCAAAATGTAGTCCATTGATATGGATTCCTAGGGCCTGTTAGGGGTAGGAAAAGGAGTGTATAGAAATTTTTTCTTAGTGGCTGGTTTGGAAATAGCATAGGCGAAGGAGGACCAAATATACTTGCTGAAATCATGTCAAATTTTTGGCCAATAGAATTGTCCCTGCAACTTTGCCACTTTCTTTTCCATTCCAAAGTGTCCTGCCACCAGAATATAGTGGGATTCCCAAATCCGCTTCGTTGGCTTGCTTGATGGAAGGAAGAGATGGCCCAGATGGCACAACAACCCATCCTAAATATGGAAATTAGTGATAGATGTGTTTGCAACCAACTTCTCATAGGTGTTGGCGAAGTCAGGATCTGTCTCATAGAGGTGGTACCATCCGTAGGTATCATGGGCACAAGATTCTAGCACCATGGTGAGTGTCATGACTGGAGGTGGACTGAGGAAATAAATGACTTGGTTGGTACTTCTTTTTTTATACTTGATGTTGAGGTGGAGATGCTGCAAATATGTGGACCACTTTTGATGGTGGTCATTATGCAATTTTCCTTGTGTCTCCATGAACTAGAGCGAATTATAATTAGTGTGGATGACTCTCTCCTTCCCCAGAATGTAATTCCTCCACCAGATGCAGTATTGCACAGTGGAATACATTCATTTTTCATAAGTATCATACTTATGGACGACATATGATAGTGTCTCACTGTGATAGGGCACGGGGTGGTTGTGTTGAGTGAGGAATGCACCCACAACATAGTCTAAAGAATCTATCTTGATCTTAAAGGGTTGTTGCAGTTAGGTAATGAAAACACTAAGGATGAGCACAAGTTCTTATTTAGATCACCGAAAAATTATTGTTGGGACATGAACCACACAAATTTAGCCTTACCACCACCCCTGGGGACTTGGCTAAGGTCCCATGCAATATGGGAGAATCCCAACATGAACCTATGATATAAATTTTCAAGGCATAAGAAGCTCTCAAGCTCAGTGAGTGTGGTTTGGGATGGCCAATCATGAATGGATTAGATCTTGGTTGTATCAACATGCACACCATGCAAATCAACAATGTGTCCTAGGTATTGTACCCTTTTAATGCTGAAGGATCATTTTTCCAGGTTATCATATAGCTTGTGCTACCGCAAAGTATGGAGAACTAGTTGAATATGTTGTAAGTGTTCCACCGAAGTCTTGTTGGATATACAGATGCCATCTATATAAAACTACAAAAGAGTTAGTGAAAGGTCACACTATTTATTCCATCATCCTCATGAAAGTTGTTGAGGAATTTTTCAAATCAAAGGGAATGAACAACCATTGAAAAATACCTTCTTTTGACTTGAACGAACTCTTCCATACATATATCTTCTCTATTGGGACCTGATGGTAGCTAGAATTCATCTCAATATTACTAAAGTATTTTCCCCCCTTGAGATGATCAAGAGATCCTCAATTCAAGAAATCGGGTATTGTTTCTTGACTGTGAGTTTGTTTAGGGCTCGGTAATTAATGCAGAGTCACCAGGGCCCATCTTTCTTCTACACCAACACGATTGGGATTTGACTAGGTGATGATCTGGGTTGGATAGTGTCTCACGATGATAGGCCACGGGGTGGTCGTGATGAGTGAGGATTTCACCCATAGAATATTTTGAAGCATCTTTCTCAATCTCAAAGGGTCGTTGTAGGTGAGGTAATGAAAGAACTAGGTTTGAGCACAAGCACTGCTTCATATCATGGAATGATTGCTATTAGCATAGACCCCATACAAATTTTGTCATACCACCAAATCTCGTGACTTGGTTGAGGGCCCATGCAATATGGGTGAATCCCAACATGAATCTGCAATAGAAATTGGCAAGGCCTAAGAATATTCAAAGATCAATAAGTGTGGTTGTGGATAACAAGTCATGATGAATTGGGTCTTGGTTGTAAACACATGCACACCATGCACATCAACAATTTATCCTAGGTATTGGACCCTGTCCATTGCAGAGGAAATTTTTCCATGTTGGCATATAGCTTGTGTTTCCACAGAGTCTGCAGAACCTATTGAATATGTTGTAAGTGTTTCACCCAAGTCTTGTTTTAGATGAGGATGACATCCATATATAACACTACAAAAGAGTTAGTGAAATACCACAATATATTGTCCATCATCCTCATGAAATTTGTTGTGAAATTTGTCAAACTAAAGGGCATGACCAACCATTCAAAAAGACCTTCTTTTGAACTGAAGGTAGTATTCCATACATACGTCTTCTCTATTGGGACCTGATGGTAACTAGAATTTAGATCAATATTATTGAAGTATTTCCCCCCCTTGAGTTTATCAAGGAGATTCTTGATTTGTGGAATCATGTATCAGTTCCTGATTGTGATTTTGTTTATGGCCCAGTAATAAATGTAGAGTGGCCAGGTCATGTCTTTCTTTTGCACTAGAATAATTGGGATTCCACGAGGTGACGATCTAGGTTGGATGTGCCCCTCATGTAGAAGTTATTGGATCTGATGCTAGATCTCCTCTTTTTCTAATAGAGAGCGGATATAGACTGACCCATTCGGTAGAAGTGCATCGGGGGTTACATCGATGGAATATTTGACCTGATAGTGCATAGGTACCCTAGTAGGTGATGAGAAGATGTCTTTGTATTCTTCCACATCCTTATCCGCTTGCTTCTACTATGTGGAGAGGTTAGTCACAAAGGCCATGGATGTGGATGTAACATTTTTCTCATTCGAGGAGCGAATCATGAGGAAGAAAAATTTCTTGATCTGAGAAATTACCTTCTTGTATTGCTTGGTAGAGATCAATAAAACAACACTTGGTGCGACTACCTCAGGTATCATGTACAATTTCCTGTTCAAAGTAAAAATAAAACTGCAAGGCCTAGACTCATATACAGTATCCATAAATAAGTTTGTACCAAGATAAAATCACAAACTTCAAGGAGAGAAACATCACACAATACTTCATATCTGAATGTCTTGATGTCATATGATGGGTGACACTATTGGCTGACACGAAGATCGCTTCCTTAGTGGAGCCATCCAATGGTGTAGGCATGTGGGTGTGGTGTTTTCTGAGGGGATGGCCATTTGACAATCTCTTTTGAGATGACGTCATTTTGGCTACCTCTATCAATGATGAATTTTAGCAGAGTGTCTTTCACAAATATCTGTGATTGAAAGAGGCGCTCGCCTTCATTTGGCTCATCATGTTCATTGGACTGGATCTTAGTAGTAGAAATAGTGGAAGTCGGTTCCACGTCAATGATATTGATCCCCTTTTTAGGTTCTTACTAATATTTAGAGATTTCATATGATTTAGAGGCTTTCATCTCACCCACCAATGACATCTTTGAGCGACAATCATTAGTGTTATGTCAGGGGCTCTTATGGAAGTCACACCACTTCCGGGTATCCTTGCTTGTCTTTCCATTGTCCTTATTTTATTGATTCTTAGAATGGTTGTACTTTGGTTTTCCATATTTTCTCTGTCATCTATTATACAGGATGGAGTTTCCATTTCCCTTATTTTTCTATCAGGGGTTCCCAAACCCAAACTGTCGCATCTTTTGTTTAAGCTTCTGCTCGATTTTAACATATCAATAGACTGCTCCCAAGGATGAGATATCCAAAAAATCCATTTATGTTTGGATGTATCTATGAGTACTAACATGGTACTTGAGAATTATATGTCTCTCATAATTTTTTATAGCCAACTTGGTGTGAAAGGTATGGAATCCATTCGTGAACTATGGCACTGTTTGGTATCTTTCTTGCCGTAGTGTGGTCCATATTGTATACATTTCATCATAACTTCCAACAGGGTAGTACTTTTCCTTAATAACATCCCTGAAGTAACCCCAAATATGTGAAAATACAAATAATGTGGATCCCTCTATTTCCTTTCGCTCACAAAAAGTCTCCCACCAGTCTTTGACAAGGGGGATGGCCTCGAGGAGAAAAAATGTAATATTTTCTCTGTCAGAAAAGTTGTGGACAGAAAAATACCCTTCTAGAAGGTTTAACCACTTATATATGAGATCCACATATAATTTCCCTTCAAATATAATAGTATAAAAATAAGTTTTTACCTTGAAGGGGGTGGCACCTCCACTTGAGGTGGATGTGTCGATTGTTGGTAGTGGTCAAACGATTTGTGCAAAGTTGTCCATCATATCGTTCCTTTCTTGCTCAAGGGATTCCTTGAGGAACATTTTGAAAGAATATCTTGTCCCATCATACTTATTTTCACCCTCCATGGATGGCTTCCTTGGTGCATGAGAGAATTTTTCCTCAATAGAAACACGATCAAGGCCTAACTCTCTATACCCTGATTGTGTCATGGACATGCACTAAAAAATGTCAAGCAATAGACTGCTCTCATACCACCAATCCAAATTTATGAGAGGAACAAAATGAAAACACAGAAATATAATATTAACAAAGAGGCACAGTGAATAATAACAGAGATACAATAAAACTTGACTTCTATTAAATAAGAAATATGTTGAAACCATAAAATGCAGATTGAAAAAAAGGTTTCTATAATGGTGACAACTTATCTATGATAAGAGATGTGAAGGCTACACTCATTTGCAAGAAGATGAGTAAAATGAGGCTCCAAAGGAATTATTATAATAAACATGAATTCCAAAACCCTATACATCCAAAAACCTAACCCTAGGAGATGAAGAGCCAAAAGTCTTGTGGGCCCTGTTTGGGTAAGTTAGTACATCAACCTCTCGGGGTCGTAACTTTTTCATACAATCTCCATTTAGGGTTCATGATAGCTTGTTGGAAAGGTCTTGAAAAGAGGCTTCATTTCATAGGATCAATCAGATTCTTTGGCAACCACTGGGGTTCCTAATCATGAAAAAAACATCGTTTAGTCCCTCAAAATGGCCCTCAAAGTTTGGGATCCGAAAAACTACTAAAAATAGTAAGTTTCCAAAAAAGAAAATTGAGCGAGATGGAATAGGTGGGTGGACACTGATATCCTCCTGGATCAAATTATTTAACTATGATAAGAGTGTATTCGCTGTGTTTTTTTTTATATCATATATTTATATGAATGAAAAGTAATCCACAAATGATCATTTGATTTTCTTTTCTTTCTTTTTGAATTGTAAGAATAATGTTTTCCCATGTAAATAATAATCTACAAACATATTATCATTTTTGTTCTACTGTCTTTCCTTTCTATTGTTCTCTTGAATGAAATACTTTTCTTTTCAAATAAAGTTACACTATAGGCTGTAGTATTTCCTCTTCTTGTGCATCAAAGGAAAGTAATGAAAATGGTACATAAACAACTAAATATTACAACATATTACAACATAGTATAATATATAAAAATTGTATCAAATATCTTCTAATGCAACTTTGAGAAATTATTTACATATAAAAGTAAATAAACTTCAAAACACATATTTGGGTCTGCTTCAAAATACTGGAAACAAACTGAGTAGAGAACCAATTCCTCCCAACCATAGAACATAATAACCAAATCACTTGCTTTGGTCACCCCTAAGCCTAAATCATTATTCCATAGGGATTGAAAAGTTCAATAACCTTCACCAGATAAATCATAGTTTGACTCTTTCTGTTAAGCCCTAATATTGGCTCATTACCCCTTAATTGGGGCATATTACATTAGTAATTTTATTTTATTTATGTCATATTTATTCCATTAGTTGTAATTATACCTCCTAGTATCCTATATATACCAAGGAGACATTTTCATTTGGAATCATCTTGTACTTGAACATTTATGTGTGGTAAAAGGAGGTTGCCCCCTCAAAGAGGCTTATTATCTGAAATTATCTCTTTTTCAAGGTGTTGAGTACTTATTTTGAGGTTTTTCTATGCTATATTGATATTTGGTTCTTAACATATGGTATCAGAGCTCAAGGTCTTGGGGTTTCGCTGCTACATATGAGCACCTTGGAATTTTTGCTATAACTTTTTTTCTACAACATTTCAGAAGGAACGGCTTGGATGATATTTAGTAGATGAATCAAGGTACATTGGGTCAAAATTTCAGCTTCTGAGACCTTATACTTTCAGAGATACAGCCTATGAAAGATAGGGTTTTGGAATCATTCTGAACTGAGTCATTGCGGAATTTTCGCTATAAAATTGTTTATGTAATGTTTCATACCCTGATATCTAGAGGATATTCACAGAAATTAGTAAGGTATCAGTGGTAAAATGTTTAGATTCTCGGTCATCTTACATTTGTAGATACACCCTGTGGAGGATGGGGTATCTGACTAGTCTTATTGACTAGTCTCAAGAAGGTGTTCCAAGTAAAACAATCATAAATTCTTCCTAGAGTATCCAAATTGAGTGGGACTAGTTTCATTGGATAGTGGACAGTCTATAGTATTTTTGGTACAAGTTTCAGAATTTAATATCAATTATTTTTTGTGGGGCATGCTATACAAGTGAGATCTCCTGGAAAGGAAAAAAATCAACAAGTTGTGCGGAAGTTACCGTAAATTCCACTTGGCACATCCAATTTTGATCAGACCTATGGCATTGTAGAGAATAAATATCAGATAACTGCATAAAAGAAAGTTTCATACTTAGAAGGGATGGAACTTGGGAGATACAATAGAAGAAATATTGTCTAGAAGAACCACCTCAAAATCAAGGTTCAAAAGTGATACTTGGCCAACATGACACCAAAAAAGGGAACTTCTACACCAAATAAGCCTCCAGACAATCCTACTTGGACTCTTGATGAAGGTGAAGAAATGCATAGGGACATAAATGATTTACAAAAGAAGATAGTAACAAAATATGAACTACAAGAGATGGAAGCTAAGTT
>SNQJ01S0015639.1:79883-96361 GCA_010110895.2 Picea sitchensis | reverse complement strand
AAAACCTTCTGGTAGTACGAGAGTTTGTTGACGTGTTTCCAGAAGAGTTACCAGGTTTTTCCGCCCAAAAGAGAGTTGTAGCGTACAATCGACTTGAAACCTAGAACTGAACTGATAGAAAGAACGCCTTATCAAATGTCAACGCATGAGTTACAGGAGTTGAAAATGAAATTGAAGGAGTTGTTGGACTTGGGACTTATACGTCCAAGTGTGTCACCTTGGTGTGCACATGTTATTTTCATAATAAAAAAGGATGGATCATGGAGACTTTGTATCGACTATCGTCAATTGAGCAAGGAGACGATCAAGAACCAGTATCTGTTGCCAAGAATAGATGATTTATTTGATCAAATGAAAGGCACGACGGTGTTTTCAAAGATTGACTTGAGATCGATATATCACCAATTATGAATTAATAAGGAAGATATTCCTAAGACCACATTTAAGACAAGGTTCAGACACTATAAGTTTATCGTTTTACCATTTGGACTAACAAACACCCTGGGGGTATTCATGAGTTTGATGAATGGGTTGTTCTGAGAATACTTGGTCAAGTTTGTTCAAGTCTTTATTGATGACATATTGATTTATTCTTGGATGAAAGAAGATCATGATGAAGATTTAATCTTAGTACTACAGTGTTTACGAGAAAAATAATAATACAGGAAACTGTCGAAATGTTCTTTTTACCAATCAAATATTCATTACTTAGGGAATGTTTTATCTGGTGAAGGTATTGCGGTGGATCTAGTGAAAGTAGAAGTTATTATGGAATGATCTGCACTGACAAACATACAAGAAGTACACATCTTTATGGGTTTAGCTAGATATTACTGATGGTTCATCGAAGGTTTTTCGAAGATAGCAAATCCGATCATGGAAAAAAAAAAAAAACAAGTTTATATGGAGCGAGAAATGTGCAGAAGCATTTCAAAGTCTCAAGGAGTTGTTGATGACAACGCTAATAGTGAAGGTCGCCGACATGTACACGAAATTATTGGTGTGCACAAATGCATCCAAGGAAGGTTTAGACGGAGTATTGATGAAAGACGGTCGAGTGATCACTTGCATCTCAAGGAAATGAAGAAAGCATGAGGAGAAATACCCAATGCATGATTTGGAGTTATTGGAAAATATTGTATATGCCTTGAGAGTTTGGAGATACTATCTGATTGGATGGAAATTCGAATTAAAGACAAATCATTGTGGATTGCAACACATATTTACGTAGAGCAACTTGAACGTACGACGAAGACATTGGTTAGAACTACTTAGCAAATACGACTTCGAGATTACTTACATAAAGGGTATGGTGAACAAAATGGTTGATGCGTTGAGTCAGAGACGACACATATTCTCAGTAATACCTCTTCAGACGAATCTTCGAGAAAAGATTATAACTATATAGATCGACGATGACTGGTACAAGGAAGTTAAGGAAAATACTGTACGAGACACCATGATGGTACCAAGGTTTGAAGGATATACATTGGACAATGATGGACTATTGAGGTATAACAACAGAATTTATGTATAGCCTAATGATGAATTAATAAATTTGATCTTAAGTGAAGCGCATCGTGCAGTGTACATGGCTCATCTAGAAGTCACGAAGATGAAAGCAAGCCTTAATCCTTTATTACTTTGGAAAGGAATGAAAGCCGACATAGTTAGTTACGTGGAGAAATGCCTAGAATTTCACTAGTGAATGTTGAACATAGACATCTGGTAGGGTTACTACAACCACATGCTATTTCGGAATCGAAATGGGAGGTCATTTCGATGGACTTTATAGTTGGATTGACACTAACGACAAGGAGACACGATTCAATTTACGTGGTAGTTGACACTCTGAAAAAGGGTGCGCACTTTATTGTTGTACATATGACGTATCAGGCATCAGACATAGCTAGAGTTTTTGTTAGTGAGATTGTTAGATTACATAGCGTACCAAAAAGGATCATATCCAATAGAGGGTCGGTGTTTACAGAAATATTTTGGACTCGTTTCCAAGACGCCTTGGGGACACATCTGAACTTTAGTATAGTGTATCACCCTGAGACAGAGGGGTAGACAGAAAGAACGAACCAAATTTTGGAAGATATCTTGCGTATGTATGTAATGGACAAAAAAAACGTTGGGAAGAGTTCTTACCACTGTTAGAGTTTACATACAAAAACAACTATCAAAGTACCATTAAGATGGAACCATTTGTGTTTCTTTACGAGTGACTGTGTCGGATGCCATTGAGTTGGGATTGACTTGTGGATAGGGTCCTGGTGGGACTAGAAGTGATCCAAGAAATGGAAGAAAAAATGAAAATGATAAGACCAAGGATTAAAGAAGCGCAAGATCAGCAGAAGAGTTATGTTGATACACATCACGTTGACCGCAATTATGAAGTTGGAAACCGAGTTTTCTTGTGGGTGAAACCACACAAGAGTTTGATCAAGTTCAAAAGAGGTGCTAAACTCTCTCCTAGGTTTGTGGGGCCTTTCGAGACAGTGGAAAAGAAAGGACCCATGGCTTATTGACTAGCCTTGCCTGATTCTTTGAGACGTATGCATGATTTTTTTAATGTATCTGTTTTGAGACATTATGTTAATGATCCTACACATGTTATTGACATGAGTTCATTGGAGGTGTCAGATGAGGGTGCACTCACGGTGGAGCCAATCCGCATTCTAGACCATCGCATTCAACAACAATGACATCAAACAGTCGATCAAGTCAAGGTCTAGTTGGACAATTATAGTCCACACTCTTCTACATGGGAGGATGCATATGACATGTGTCTGTAATTTCCTTACTTATTTGATAGATTACACATATAGATCTTGTTAGATACTTTTATTTCTACATTTTATATACTATACAACTTCGAGATGAAGTTTAAAACAAGAGGGCGTGTATGTAACATCTCGCTCTTGCAAGCACATGTTATCGACTTATTCTTTGATGACACTTGTCTGCAAGTGATCCGAATATAGTACATGGTTATTTTTTTTTCTTATGGATTTGTATGATGATGTTGATGGTTGTGATCTAACGTTATTTGATATATATGTATTGACAGATGCTATGGACGAGTTTTCCCTGAGTGTGCAGGACACTTGATAGATTTTAGATGTTGATAGCATCAATAGACCTCCTTGGACTCTGGATTGAGTCATGGAGTGGATTGTATTGGTTTGAGTATTTCATTTATGCATATGTGACATATGATCGATTATATTATGATTTTGTATATGGATCATTGACAATGTTTCATTGATGGATGAAGGTTGACGAATGCTTGCTAATTTGAATCACATAAAGAGTAAAGGGGTCATGCACATAAACCAGATATTGAGGGAGAGGTGTGGCAGCATCCCTATCACAACCTACTATTACTCCCTTTGTGGCTCGAATTGTAGGTTAAAAATTACCTAGTTCGAGAGGTCCACGATGTCGTGAGGGCATACTAAGACACTCACTCACGAAGATTCTAAGAGGCTCGCAATAAGGCAGAGTCCTTATTCCTTAGAAGCCCTTAGTCTCTCACAAGATCACCCAAATGGAATGTTGACTCCAAGGGTTGGACAACTACCAAAACCATTCAACGGTGAGTTGTAGCCTTGGAGCACATAGTTGCATCTTGAAGGACATGTTGTGTGAATAAAACTTGAGTCAGTGAATCTAGGTGGCCTAGAAAACCTTGAGAGAATAATTAAACCTTGAAAAAAATATTTAGGCCTTACCGGATTTAATTAATTAATTAAATATGGAATTTATTAATGAAAAATCTCAATAAAAGTCTAAGCCTATTCAAAAAAAGGAGGAAGAAATTTATCTTAAGTCTAAGTTTTGTAAGAAGATTAAAACTAAATTATAAATTAAATTAAAAAGGAATGAAGTAATTCAAGTTAAGAATTAAGAAAAGGTGAAATATATCTAAAGTTTTGATATAATTCACATGTGTGCAAGAAAATATTAAAAGGGAGTTTTAAAATAAGAAAGAAATAAAGATGAGAAAATAGGGTACGCATAGAAAGGAATCCAGAGTCTAGCTACCACTAGTCTAACTAGAAGAAGACTTTTATTTTAACTCAAGTTAGATTTAGTAAGGCGTCAAACATTAAATGGGAATATGGGGTATAAAGAGACAACTAGGAGTGATTTAAGGAGCGCATTTGGGAAATGTGAGAGAATTTTACTTTTAATTAAAGTAAAATATATAATTTCTTGTGCAACTTGGGGAGAGGCTGACAAGTGTAAGGGGGGAATAATTCTAATTTATTTAATTAAAAATCAAATTAATTCTGCAAGTGTCGATGTGTCAGTAAGGAAACTCCTATAAAGAAAATGGTTTAGATGGGAAAGGGATCACACTGGTTATTGGTAAAGTTATGCTCCCGAATTATTTTTGACTGGTTTTACTTGTGAGAGTTGGGATAACAAGCTTGGGAAAGAGTGGTGGCTCTACCTTGCGAGGCAAGCTTGGAGCTAGAGTATTTATGGTTTGTGTGTGTGTTGCCCCTTTGCGTCTTGGGGGACTAAGGGGGAAGAAGAGTACCCCTAGCACTGACTGGGAGGTACCGATGAAGTCTCAATGATTAGCAAGCCGAAGAAGGAAGGGAACGTCAGTTTCCAAAGATCATCATCAAGCCTATCTTCATCGGATACAGTGTTTACATTTGAAATTGTGATTGTTTAGACTAAATGTATATTAAATTTTTTAATCTCACCATGGAATTGTGATGGAAAAAGAAAAATAATGTCGAATTGGTCTATTATTGATGGCCTTCTGTGGAATATAGGATTGATGAATGGCTAGTGGTAAAGGTTTATGCATGCTACCAAATGCAATCTTATTGTTCGTTATCTTTAACATGTACTTCTAAATTTAAGTTAGCATTTTTTTTATAGTTTCGAACATGCTACCAAATACAATCTTACTGTTCGTTGTCTTTAACATGTAATTTTTAATTTAAGTTAGCATTATTTTTATAGTTGCGATTAGTACTATGTATATAGAATCTGACTTTTCTCCTTTAAAAAAAAATCTAGTCTCGTTGCGCAAGGAAGTTCGCTGGGTAGTTTCTTAACCTGACCATCCATGGCTCAAAGGCATTACGCTGCATTTTTCTTAGCCTTCATTATGCAACAAAAATGGTGTGACGAAAATGGCGACGCTGCATTTTTCTTAGCGTCGTAAAGAAATACTTTACCCTTGCGTCATTGATTATATATTATGAGGAATAATTTTTAGACCACATATTTTCAATAAGACTAGCTCCTTTAATGATACATTACCTTTTATGTGTGGGAATTCGTGAGATTAGATATCTTGGATTGGTTGTTTAGTTCCTTACTTATAAATGGACTTATATAGCCATTATAGAACAAGCACAGGAAACTTGAAGGGCATATATATTACACAATATTTTATTATACCATGAAGCTATGTTTATTGAAATCATATACATAGTGTGAATTATGTAATAACTCCTCCCAATGTGTACATGGTTTAAGAGGAGAGGATCATCTTGACTTATCACCACACCAATAAAGTTGGCATATCATAAGCTTGTATGGAATGAAATATAATAGTACCTTTGAAAAAAAGGCTATTTATATTCTTTAGTTTATCATATAAATCGTGAGAAGAATAAATTATAATAAGTGAACCTTTCATTATTATAATTATTATTATAATTATTGGATATATTAAATATATGGATATAAGTGCAAATCCCTAGTTCTAGTTCATGTTTATTAGAATTATAGGATCTTGAGGTGTAGTTGACAGGTTTAATTAATCAGATTATATATTTTTGATGCATTAGAATTGAATTTATTATAATATTGGTAGAATCACTTTATATTGCAGAGTAATGGAAAACTATAGTAATAGTGACGAAGGATTTGATTTATATGTTGTGAAATTGTCCTCGTTATATAAGAATTGATTATGGGATTACAAATTTAATTATGATGGTTATGTTTCAATTTGAAGTTTATTGATCTACTTAATGTAATCGTTCATACCCAGATGACGTTACAGATAATCAGATCATACTATATTGAATTGTCCGATTCTTGAGCAAGAGTTTTATTTCTAAATTATTGATGTTGAAATTCTAGGATTGATGGTTATACTAGGATTGGATAAGGGAATTAGATACCTCCATGTTCCTCAGAACAGTCGCCAATCCTCAGACCTTAAATGGTCAATATAAATCAGATGAATCTTGGACTTGAGCGTTGCTTATGTGTCTTGGAGGTCATAACCTTGTAGGATAGGTTGGGCGGGTAGTTCTTTTAATATTCAATGACATGGTTGATCATTTATTAGTTTGCTTCATTTGATCATGATGTGATGAATTGCATTGCTACTTATGTTTATGTGTTGATCATGTGTTGCTATTAGTTATGTTAATGCATTGATTTTGTGTCGTTATTAATTATGATGATGTGTCGTTTGTGATGCTATTAATTATGTTGTGATGATTTTAATTTTCTAATGCGAAAAAAAAAAAATATTTACCTTTTGTTTATCGCTATTCATTGTCGTAACGGAGGGGTCGTTACATTTTCCCCACCCCCACATAAGAGAAAACATAATATTTTTTCTTTAAATTTCCCATCACCCCACCCTCACATATCAAGTTATCTAATTTATGATTAAAAGTTTATAAGTATGTGTATAAATACACTTTAAATTAGAAACAAATTCTACTTACCTAATTTAAGATTTAAACTTAATGAACACATTGATTATCATTATAAATAAAAGAATATGTATTTAGGAAGACTTGAATATAAACTTTCTCTTTATATTATTAAATTTATCATTTCTCTATTTCAAAGCATTATCCCAACAAAGTAGGATCTATTAGAAAATTTCAAGGTTAAAATAATAAGTGTTGATGTGTCAAACTTTCCAGGGGCACAGGTTGATTTGTGTGTTTTGCACATGTCAATATACACACTTAAACTTATAACGTTGACACCATTTGAAAAATCTAAACTCTAATGTGATGTGTTACATTAGCATAATGTTAGGTATTTTGACACACCTTGTTATTCATTAACACCCAAGTGCTAACACTAAACTATGTGTTAACTTAGCCAACTATGACTTACATCAATATAATCCATACTATATAATTTAAGATTCTTCTGGGAGACAATAAAGGTTCAATTACAAGTAGTCACAAATAGATCATGTGCAAGAAAGATCGAGTACAAATGATCAAGCTTCCATAATTTGCCCGCAAAAAAGGGTAACTTTGTTCATTTAAAATTGCAACATTACACTAAGTAAAGTTTACATAACTTTGTTGAATTTAAAATTGCAACATTATACTGAAGTAAAGTTTACATAGAATACATGTATGATTTCTATTACATGACATATCAAACTTATGGCACAATTATCCCACACAACATAGACAATACTTACTTTTGTTAGGAGCACAATAAGATTTCCAACCCTCTACTTCACTAACTTGTGGATCTCTTGTAAATATCCAATACATATTTATTAGTCTAATAAATTTCAAACATATGAGGTTGTATCTTTATATCACTCACTCTCACACACAAATGGTTATTTAGTGATCAACTTTGGCCAAATATTAGAATTTTTTCTATGAAATTAGCATGTCATTTAATTAATTGAATAATAAAATTTCACTTGACCATCTCCATGTCATCATTCCATGTTATCTCAACATTAAATTCTAAATCATCTACACATATATGGTTATTTAGTGGTGATTAAAATAGACATTGTCAAATTGACTAAATCTTTTGAATTTTCTATATAAAATTAATATACCAATAACTAATTGAATGATCAAATATAAAATTAATATACCAATAAATAATAGAATGATCAAATTTGATTTGAATTGACCATATCCATGTCATCATTCCAGGTTAAATCAACACTAACTTCTAAATAGTCAACACTAAACTGTGTCATCCTTCATTCTTCTAAGAATCTATAGTAAATTTTCTCTATGCTATGATTTGTTAAATATGTGCTCAATCTTGAATATATTACACTAAACTCAAATTGATCCAGATGGATGTTGGTGGCCTCCCACCTATTTCAACTGGCTCATTTTGGCAGTTTTCCAGTTTGGCAATTTTCCTAGTTTTTGGGTCCCTGACTTCTAGGGTTATTTTGAGGCCCTAAACAACGTTTTTAGGGCTCGCCACAGTCAAAATGATGATTGAGTCAGAGTTTGATGGAAACATGTGTATTCCTTGGATACACCTTTCCAACAGGATATCGTGCACCTAAAACGGAGATCGTATGCAAAAGTTACGACCCCGGAAAGTTGATGTACTAACTTACCCAAATGGGGCCCACATGACTTTTGGCACTTCATCTCCTAGGGTTAGGTTTTTGGATGTCTAGGGTTTTTAAAATTCTTATTTATTGTAAAAATTCCTTCAGAGCCTCATTGTAATAATCTTCTTGTGAATGAGCGGAGTCGTCACATCACTTCTCAGAGATAAGCCGCCACCATTCTAGCAAGCTTGTTTTCCGCTGCATTTTACAGTTTCAGTTTATTTCCCTATTGAATAGAAACTAGTTTTACTGTATATATGTTATTATGTGTTAAGCATATTTTGATAATAATCTATATTCCTTTTGTTCTTCTCATAAATATGGATCAGTGGTATCAGAGAGTTTTTCTCCTTGTCGTTCTTAATGCATGTCTCCAACAAGGTCAGGGTACAAAGAATTGGGTCTAGACCTTGTTTCTCTTTAGGAAAAAATCTCTTGCATACCCAAGCGACCTCTAATGGCGAGAGAAAATAAAGACGATGGGACAGGATCTCCCTTCAAAATGTTTCTTGAGGAATCCCTCATGCAACAGAGGAATGAGATGATGGATAGTTTTGCGCAAATCATTTGGCGGCTACCAACAGGCGACGCACCTTCCTCAAACGGAGGCGTCGCCCCCTTCAAGGTAAAAATCAAATTTGATATTCCTATATTTGAAGTTCAGATAGACCCAGATGTCATAGAAAAATGGTTGAACCTACTAGAAGGGTATTTCTCTTTCCATAACTTCTCGAATAGATAAAATATTACTTTTGCGCTCTTCAAAACCATTCCCCGTGTCAAATATTGGTGGGAAAATTTTTGTGAGAAGAAGGAAATAGAGGAACTTCATTATTTGCAGTCACGGTCACCTGGGATTCCTTCATGGATGTTATTAAGGAACAATACTACCCTATTGGAATTCATGACGACCTGTACACAAAATGGACCACATTGCGGCAGGCAAGAGACCAAGCAGTGCCCGAGTTCACAAATATCTTCCATACCTTGCGCAACAAGCTGGGTATCAAAGATTATGAACGAAATATGGTGCTCAAGTATCACGGCGGTCTGCATAGACACATCCAGGCCAAAATGGATTTTATGGACATCTCATCCTTGGGCCCGGCCTATCGATATGTTGTGAAAATCGAGTAGAAGCTCAAACAAAAGACGCATCAATTTTGGCATGGGAAAACCTCACAGCAAAATCCAGGAAAGAGAGGCTCCAAACCATAGAACAAAGGACATAGAAAACATGGACTGCCTCATGACAACTAGTCCAGGCTGCAAGAAAAGAAGGACACCGGAAAGACAAAGAAAGATACTGGGAAGTGGTGCGACTCCCATAAGAGCCCCTGGCATAACACTGTTGATTCCCGCTCAAAGAAGTCACTGGTGGCTGAGGTGAAAGCCTCTGAATTAGATGCGGGTTTTGAATCTAATTCATAACTAGAAAGGGGGAGATGGATCATTGACACAGAACCCAATGCTACCGTTGATACCACCAAGCTCCAACCCAGTGTACCAAACGAGCTAGAGGAAGGGGAGCACCTTTTTCATTCATATATGTGCTTGAAGGGTACCCATTGCACTTCATCGTTAATAGTGGTATCCAGAATAACCTCATCTCAGCAGAGGTTTTCAAGCGACTCACGCTACCGACAACAGTGCACCTGCAACCCTACACCATCTGATGGCTCCACTAAGGAAGTGACATACGCGTCAACCAACAATGTCGCATTTCATACGACATCAATCCCTTCAAATATGAGGTATTGTTTGATGTTTCCCCTCTCAAAGTTTGTAATGTTCTTTTGGGCCAACCATATTTATGGAAACGCCATGTTGTATATGAGTCTAGGCCTCGTAGTTTTATTATTACTTTGAACAAGAAATTGTACAAGATACCCGAGGCAATCCCACCTAGTATTATTTCCTTGATCTTTTCCAAGCAATTCAGTAAGGTCATATCTCAGATGGGGAAGTTTGTCTTCTTCGTGATTCACTTTAAGAATGAGCGAAAGATCGCAGCCACATCTAGGGTCTCTGTGGATGACCTCTCCACACAACAAAATCAAGTGGATAAGGTCGTAGAAGAATACTCAAATATCTTCTCCTCATCTACCGAGGTACCTCTGCAGTGTTAGGTCAAGCACCCCATCGATCTAACCCCTGATGCACCACTGCACAATGGGCCAATCTACCATCGCTCTCTATTAGAGAATGAGGAGATCAAGCGACATATCCAAGAACTACTCCACAAGGGGAACATTTTTCCCATCTCATCACCTTGCGGGAGCCCAATCGTGTTGGTACAGAAGAAAGATGGAACCTGGTGACTCTGCATTGATTACCGGGCCCTAAATAAAATCACAGTCAGAAACTGGTACCCAATTCCCTTAATCGGTGACCTCCTTGATCAACTCACGGGGGCCAAATACTTCAGTAACATTGCTCTGAAGTATGGATACCACCAAGTCCCGATAAAACAGACAAATGTATGGAAGACCGCCTTCAAGTCAAAGGAAGGTATTTTTGAATGTTTGGTCATTCCCTTTAGTTTGACAAATGCTCCAACCACGTTTATGAGGATGATGGACAATAAAATGTGACCATTCACCAATACTTTTATAATGGTGTATCTCGATGACATTTTCATTTATAGCAAGACTTGGGTAGAACACTTGCAGCATATTTAGCAGGTTATGCACACCCTGTGGCAGCACAAGCTATATGCCAACTTGGAAAAATTCTCCTTCGGCATGGACAGGGTCCATTACCAAGGATACATCATTGATCAGCATGGCATACATGTGGATCCATCCAATATCCAAGTCATCTGTGACTGGCTAGCCCCAAGCCATGGGAATCCATCTCAATGGACTACATGTCGGGCCTCCCATCCATCAAGCGAGGAACTGGCTATGTTTTTGTGGTTGTTGATCACTTTTCTAAGATGGCGATTCTAGTCGCTTGCAAGAAAAGCATCACAGCAGAGGCCACTGCCAAGCTCTTCTTTGAATGAGTCTGGGTACATTTTGGAATCCCAAAAACCATTTTCTTAGATCGAGACAGTTGATTTCTCAACACATTCTAGTCGATCCTCTAGTCACTACTAGACACCAAGCTCACCAAATCCATGGCCTACCACCCCCGGACAGATGGCCACACCGAGGTCATAAATCGAATGATCATGCATATCCTGCACATGTATAATTCCAATAACCCTCGCATATGGGATGAGAGTCTTCCCTATGTCCAGCATAGTTACAGTTGAGCCCTGCTTAGCTCAACCGGCCACGGCCCCTTTTAGGTGGGGTTGGGATTTCAACCATTGGGTCCCATAGATGTGGCACTACCCCTTACAGTCACCTCGACCGACTCGTCTCCTGCTCCAACTAAAGCTGACAAATCCACTCAGTTCATTGAGTGGATCCAGCACATCCACCAACAGGTTCAAGATATCCTACAGAAGTCCAATGACAAGTACAAGTAGTGCCATGATCAATACCAGGTTCCACATAATTTTTAGGTGGGCGACAAAGTTTGGTTGCAGTTGCATAAAGAATGCCTTACAGGACCCCATCAGAAGCTTCTCCCACTTCATTATGGGTCATAAACCATCACCAAGGTTGTGGGTGATAATGATTTTGAGCTCATCATTCCTTTCCTTGGCCTGCACCCAGTGTTCAACATGGATCTCCTTCGACCTTATTTCCCACCATTATTGGACACCTTAGAGACAACAAAACAACTGACACCAACATATCTCAACCCCGACTGCATACAACAAGCATCCAGTGATCATATTGTGGACAAACAGGTCAAGGGCACTCGCCAGCAAAGGATCCATCTTTATCGAGTTATCAAATAAGGACAGCTCCTACACCAAGGCAAGTGGCTCACCCAGGGCCAAATTCAGCAGAAATTTCCTCATCTGATGGGGGCACTCAATGCAATGGATACCATTGCTTCCTAAGGGAGGAGGATTGATCCAAATGGATTTTGGTGGCCTCCCACCTATTCCAACTGGCTCATTTTGGCAGTTTTTTCCTAGTTTTTGGGTCCTTGACTTCCGAGGCTGTTTTGAGGCCCTAAACAATGTTTTTAGGGCTCGCCATAGTCAAATTGGGGAAAGAGTCAGAGTTTGAAGGCAACATGTGTAGTCTCGGATAGAGCTTTCCAACGGGATATTGTGTACCTAAAGCGGAGATTGTATGCAAAAGTTACGACCCTGGGAAGTTGATGTACTAACTTACCCAAACAGCGCCCACATGACTTTTGGCGCTTCATCTCCTAGGGTTATGTTTTTTATGTCTAGGGTTTTTGACATTCTTGTTTACTATAAAACCTCCTTCAAAGCCTCATTGTAATCATCTTCTTGCTAATGAGCGCAGTCCTCACATCTCTTCTCAGAGATAAGCTGCCACCACTCTAGCAAGCTTGTTTTCCGTTTCATTTTACAGTTTCAGTTTATTTCCTTATTGAATAGAAACCAGTTTAACTGTATATATGTTAGTTTTTGTTAAGCATATTTTGATAATAATATGTATTCATTTCGTTATGCTCATAAAATCTGGATCACAACTACCATCAACTAGCTCATGCTTATGAGTCAATTGTGCTCATGCTAAATTGCACTCAATTCCCACTTATGCTTCATGTGCTTTGTTGGAATCATTATTCTCAATTTTTTCATTACTTTTTAACCATTATCATTAATGGAAATTATTCTCTCTTATACCAACTTGCATCATTTTGAATTTTACAAACTTTAAATGTTTAGTAAACATATCAACCAAGTATTTATGCTAAAATACTCTAATTAATTTTTTATTCTTTTTTATATTGTCTCAAGTAGTGAACATGAACTTCAATGTGTTTATTGTGGTGATGTAAAACTATGTTTTTCCCTAATTATATAACAGTGTATCACCTTATTATAATTGTATGTTTTTTTAATGTGTTGTACCAATACCTACAAGTAACCTTCTCATACACACTACTCATATGTTACACCCAATGCTTCCTTATACTCAACTTAGATTGAAGACAAGGCAATGATGCATTACTTAAGACAATACAATGATGCATTACTTCTTGTTACTCCAACTTACCATTATTAAGTAATATAAAGGAAGAAAACATATGTGTACATTTTCTATACTTATACATCTATTCGATTTAGAATCTATGAATTTAACAATTTTAAAATCACTTCCACTTCATGAATATTGAGAGGAAGACTCCAATATTGAACTCAATGTTCCCTTCACATATCTCTATATTCTTCTCTATATTCTTTAGTTTCTTCCCAATTACTAGCTCTAGGTTCTATCATGTATCTCAAAATTACTCCAACTACATAGCTTGCAATAGGTTGCATAATGTATAGCCTATACAAGGTCATGCTAATTAAATCTCTTGCCTCATCCTTTGTGAAATTCATACTAGGATCCATTGAGTATCACATATATCAATGTATAACATTTAAAACTTCTATATTAGATCGCTTGAATACTTCATTTATGATAGGAAAATCCCTCCAAAATTCTTCAAACTTCTTTCTCATTATAATAATACTATATTTCAAGATATGGCATGTCAAAGGTGTATAATATATAAATAATAATACTATATTCCAAGGTATGGCATTTCAAATGTGTATGTATAATATATCAATATAAGGTTCATTTCTACTTGTAATAATAAAATAATCAACCATTACGTAAATTCATATAGCATTCATATATGGATTAGGATCTGCATTACTTTTTTAAAACTCAATTTTTTTTTAAAGTAATGATTAATTTGTGAATACATGTATTTAATGTTTTTTCAATTCATATAGCATTTTGTTCAATTTATATACCAACTTCTTATTTCCAAGCCACATAAATCTTTGTGGCTAATTCATATAGGCTTATTCATTTATTTAGTCATTCATAAAGCAACTCTTAATATCCATATGATGTACAATCCATCCAAACTTAGTTGTAAGCTATAAAGCAATTTAGATTGCAGCCATCTTGACAATTAGAATCTTGATCATATAGATCTATGTGATATCATTTTCAAATATTTGTATAAATTCATTAATCTATGACCTATATTCATGAGTATTAGTCACAACTGACCAATTTATCATGATGTTGAATAGCCGACTTAGAAATCATTGCATTAGGCTAAATATGTGAGATTGAAACTAGCGAAATGAATCACATAGTATCGATCATCACCTCTAGGGATTGCACCCAATAACCAAGACTTCCTAAGAGGTCACTCATCCCAAGACTCATCTATCTCAAGCACACTTAACTATAGAGCTTTCCCCACAATCAAGCACACTTATCTTGCTACCCCATATGCAAAACCTTAGCAAGTATTATGTCTTGTGAACTATTCAATTAGAGATCCTTTCACTCTTTTTATTTAAGCATTGAGAGGTTTATGCATTCCAACATATGAGATATCATTTTCAGAATTATCTACATAGAGTAAGTCATTAATATATGACCCATATGCCATGAGTATTAGTCACAACTAACCAATTTCACATGATTTTCAATACATGACTTAGCACTCATCTAATTACCTACTTATCTATAGGTAATTTTACAAGGTTTCAAGGCTATTACTTCTAAATTGAATTCATTTTACTTTCCATTATCTTTTCTCATCTTCCTTTTTAAATGTTTCTTCATAAGTCTATGGTTCACCAACACCTAACAATTGTTCCATTTATGAATATTAAATGTAGTCATTCCATTTTTTAATATTAAATGTAGTCATTTAATTCTTTTCTACTCTCTTTCCTTCTTTGCTACACTCTCTTATAGCATATGAATATTATTCCTTAATTTCTCAATAGTCTCATGTTATCTACATGATTCTTTAAGTGTATTTTTTCTCATAATATATAATTATAGTTCTTACCATGTGGTAATTATTNTGAAAATTTATGTGGGGTAAAAGGAGGTTGCCCCCTCGAAGAGGCTTATTATCTGAAATTATCTCTTTGTCAAGGCGTTGAGTACTTATTCTGAGGTTTTTCTATGCTATATTGATATTTGGTTCTTAACACTTTCTCAGAACCATCAAACTCAAATCCTTCACACAAGTACTCAACAAAGTCCTACCTCCTCTGTAATTATTTCCTTGTCTCACCAAGGAGAGAAATAACTTTCCTAGGTATTTTCACAAGTTAACCTCATCCCTGACCCTAGTTAATATTCTTGTTCTAACTTTGTGCTAGCTTATTCCCTCACATCCCAGAACTTTAGGTGTAGGTTTACACTTGTGATCATGGAAAAAATTTACTCTTGTGGTTTTCATTCATTTTCAATCTCACATGAAAAATCATTTACTCTTTGTAACTGGATTTTATAATCAATTTTTTCTAGTAAAATAAAATAAGTTAAAAAATTAATTACAACATATTCATCATCATCAATGTTTATGATGATATATTTTTAGCATAATTATTTTCTCAAAAAATTTATCAACATAAATAATAAACATAAAAAATATTCAAATGTTTATAAATGGAGGGAGATTATACAGATTCTATCTAAAAAACCCATATTTCAATATCTTCATATGTGAATCTGGATTTAATTAAGCCAAACATATTGTGTTTGAATGGGTTATAGATTTCATGTATCTGTATCTAAATTGAACTTATGTTATCCTTGTTTGAATTTGTTGTATGTCTAGATACTAGATATTCGTATCCAAAACTTCTTTTTATCAATTCCTCAAATTTGTTTCATTGACACATGGAAATTTATGAAGTGAATTTTAAGGGATTTTAGAAATAGGTTAGTGCATGATATTGATGGATGAAAAAGTGGCAATGGGGTGCGAAGTAACTCGGGCATGAAGCAACATGTGCACATTACTAGAAACACACACATCTTCTTAATCCTACAACCTTAGTACTCACCAAACTACCAAACATACTTTCCAACTCAGATTATTTAGGAACTTGCATGCATTCCTAAGAAACATGTGTTCAATAATGTGCATGCATTCCTAAAAAAAATTGAAAAGAAAATAACATATGTATTCTTTAGGAATGCACACATGTTCCTAAACTACTCATATTATTAGTAACATGAATGCATATGCATTCTTGTTAACACAAAAT
>SNQJ01S0015638.1:68325-96597 GCA_010110895.2 Picea sitchensis | reverse complement strand
TGATATTTTCAAACCACACGTCCAAAGAGAAATAAGAAAACATGGAACTAAATCACATGATAGGGATAAGCCATCCCATTGGTATCTTCTATCATACAATACCTAGTTAATAGCACACTAGTTCATACAATACCTAGTTAATAACACACTAGTTGTACAAGAAAATTTTCATCTTTATAATTTTTTCTTCTAACTTTTCTCTCAATCCACGATAAAACAAGTGAAATGGAAATGTTGTTTAAATATTTAATCATATTTATAGATGATTTTAGGGGTTAAATTTATCCAATGGAGTAATTTTTCATGGATTTTCCCAAAAAAGATTGACCAATTTCCATTTGTTCTTAAAAAAAAACAAGTTTCCCAAATTTCATATAACAAAATTATTTTATCTTAAAAATAGCTAAAATTTTGAATATTTTACAAACCTGTTCCCAAAAATTTTACATTTTGCATCTTAAGGACTAGTAAGATTAGTCCAGGTCTCTACATTTTAATATAAATTTCCATCTAAACAAAGATGTAAATTCTAGTAATTAGATGATGACATTTTTTATGTAAATTAGGTAGTAGTGGGAAGATCTAGTACAGATCTAAGGTATCCACAGGTAGATTTAGTAGATATGAGGTAACAATAGGTGAATCTAGCATATATGAGGTACCAACAAGAAGATCTAGTATATCTAAGGTATTAGCAAATAGATCCTCCAGATCTAAGGTACTAGTGGATAGATCTAGTGTAGATTTGAGTTATCAACAGGAAGATCTAGCATATTTTAAGTACAAGCATGTAGATCTAGAAGATCTAAGGTGCCAATAGGTAGATCTAGCAGATATGAGGTACTAGCGGGTAGATCTAGTAGATTTGAGGTACCAAAAGGTAGATCTAGTAGATATAAGGTACCAACATGAATATCTATCATATATGAGGTGCTAGTGGACAGATCTAGTGAAAATCTAAGGTATCAACAAATAAATATAGTAGATATAAGGTACCAATAGGCATATCTTGTAGATATGAGTACCAAAATAAAAATCTATTGTAGATCTAAGTGTCTAAAAAGTAGATCTAAGCAATGAGAAACAAGTCTAAGAAGTGAGCAGTAGGATTGGGAAGTAGGTCCAGGTAGCAGAATTTGAGTTTTTCAACACGTTGTAGAGATGGAAACATGTTTTCAATTTGAGGATAGATTGGATGGCGTTTTCAAATACAATCCATGGAAGGAGAGGATCATGCTGGTTTTGATGGAGAATGACATTTGGGAGTTTGTAAAATCCATTATGGTTCCACCAATGAATCCAAAAGATCTAGCCGCCCATAAGCTAAAGGACATGAAATCCAGAAGCATTATTTCAGATAGAGAGAAGGATCACTTGATCCCTCATTTATCTGGAAAGATAACTACCAGGGACATGTGGGATGCTATGAAGAGTTTATTTCAAAGAAAGAATGAGATTTGTAAAATGGTGCTGAGAGAGAATATTAGGGAAACGAAAATGACACGATCATATATGGTGATGAATTATCTCACCAAGATATGAAATGTTTGATATGAACTGGCTGCAATCAAGGAGACAATGGATGATTCATATTTAGTGAGGACAACACTCAAAGGATTGAGGAAGGAGTGGAAATCGTTCATCAAAGGGATCCTGGCATGTGAAAAACTCCTTGATAGGCCAAGGTTGCGGTATGAATTTATTCAAGAAGAACTCCAAGATGAAAATTGGAATGGAGGAAGGTACAAGAATGATTATGAGAGCATTTCTCTTGCTATCCAAGAAAAGAAGGGAAAGTTCAAGAAGATTTTTAGTGGAGAGTCCACCTCTCAAGGAAGAAAGAAGAAGAAGGACATGAGAAAGTCATGTGCTTTTCATGTCGCAAGTTTTGGGAACTATTTAGGTCATTGTATGAACAAGAAGAAGGGTGAAAATAAGACACAACTAGAGGTAGTTGTGTTGAAAAAGGATCAAGCAAGTGAGTTTTCTAAGAAGTTTGAAAAGAAGGAGTCCTTACATTTTCCTAGACTTCATTAAGAACCATATCATTTGGTGCATGGATAATAGATAGTGGAGCCACATGTCATATGAAAAGAGCATGAGGGTTGTTCGAGAGATTTACAGAGTCATACTTACATGTGCATGTGGAACTTGGTACGGGGACCTAGCATGCAATTAAGGGATATGGATAGTTCCATTTCATATGGATTGAGGAGGTGTGTTGAGAGTGAAAAATGTGTTATGGGTTCCAAAACTTAGGAGGAGTGTTCTCTCATTCTCAAGGATTCATAAGATATGATTTGAATTAGTGTTATAGGATGAAAATGAATTGATCAATCCCAGAGGATATAGCTCAGAAACAATAGTTTTTCTTGGAGTTAGAGAGAGAAAATTGTATAGGCTAAAGGGCTAGCCTCTATGAGAAATGGAAAGAAACAGAGTGACATAGGAGAAGGAGTATATAGTTTTGAAGGTTGAGAATCTCACAGGGATTTAGTCTTCAGGTTGAGGTGGGAAGGAGCATCCTTTTAAGTCTTTCAAGGAGTCATGGTATGAGATGGCCATGCAATATACTTAGGAGTGGGAGGCTTCTAGGAGCATGATCAAAGGGAAGTATTCAAATAAGGGTTAGATTGAGATGGTAGGGATAGTTTTTTTTTCAAATAGAGAAACCAATCAATTGGATTGAAGAGTATGCACAGTAGCATATCTGATAGTGAGACAGAGCCACCTGTAGGTGCTAGAAGTACCTTCCTCTCTAAGAGGGAGTATTGTTGTATTTAGCATTAGACAATTACTTCGACATAGGCTTGGTGTCTATCATGTTGAATTCATCCTTTTCACTTCTCATAACTTTAGGAAATTCACTTTATGAGTCATTTATTAAAGTGAATGACCTTTTATATTAATGTGAGTTTAATTAAGTTAAATTCCTACATTATTTGGAATTATTAAGTTAAGTGAGTTGATTAAGTCCTACACATTAGATCTAAAGTATATGGGAGATCCAAATTTCATCCCTTGATCACTTTAGAGATCTAGGATTTAGGGTTAACTCGATGCAATAAAAGGAAGCCTAAGTGAGAGGATGAGACACCCAAAAAGTACATTGGATAAATTAAGGAGTCTTTGCTCATGTGCTTGTGTCACACATAGAGTGAGGATATCTCATTGAGTGGGTGAAGAGAAGTTTATCCAAGTGTGAGTGGGAATGGATGAGGAAAGGTTCAAATGATAAAAAATGGATATAATATTCATGTGGGCTATGCTATTGTTGCATTGTATTTCTTTGGTGGGCCATTATCCCAGGATGGTAGCCTAAAATTTTAATGAATAAAATAAACAAGGTTCTGGTTTTCCCTTCATGTTTTTTCGAGGGGTGTTTACATAAAATATTTGTGTAATGTGATGGTTTCAATTTCATGCTTCCACAATTTTTTTTCATTAATAACCTAGTTGTGCTAATAATTAATAAAGTGATTTTGTTTGGAATTATTAACCTGGTTGTCAATCAATTCTATTGCATGAATATTGTTACATTTAATTCATCAATCTGATTTTTTAAATTTATGAAGTGTAAAGCACCATATGTGCAACGTTTTAGTTTCTTGTCTAAATTATGCAACTACAAAAAGAAAATTGTTCATTAATTCTAAAAGAAGAAACAAACTTAAGCTACAAAAAGTAAATTGTTACTACAGAAAACATAGTAAAGAAATTTCAACACCATAATCATAATGATGATTTCAACCACTCCTTAATCCCTGACCCTTATTCCCAAATATCTTACCATTTGGGTTTCATGGACTACAAAATTTACCATTCGATTTTTCCAGTTCAGTAATTAAACTTCACTATGTTAAGAGATGAGAAATAAAGTAATCTAAATTATAAATGAAAACTCACACAACTTCAATTAAATCCACACAGCTGAAATAAATTCACATAATAGAAGTAAAGAACACAACTGCAATTAAAAGAGTAACAAACTTATCATCAATGGGGGATCCTAGTTCAAAGCATGTGACTATAAGAACTCTTCTACAATTAAGAATTTTGAAACTTGAATCATAAGGTTAACACTAGGAATAAAATAATCAACACCTTCTTATTATCTCATAATTCAATTACAATCCTTCATCAGATAGAAAATAGATCCCCTAAAATAGTATGGTATCACATATTTATACAATGAAGCAAGATAAGTGAGATCCAATTCTCATGGATCTCAAAACTAACCACAAGTGTAATTTTAGGAAAATATGTTTTAAAGAACCAAGCATATCTCTCACTTCCTTCAATTTTTTAGGAAACTACTTGCGTGAAACCTAAACGGGTCTGTTATGGAAAAAAACCCATGTCCTGGATTTGCATTATTCACTTTCATTTGTTCCAAAATCTCACTGCAATATCACTTCCTGGAAACTATCATGACTTGATAGAAATATTTGACCATAAGATAGAGCTTTGTGTTGTCGACCTGTGCATGATATAATGGACACATAACCATATTGAAACACTTGAATTCAAAATACTAAAATGGAATTTCATCTAGATCCCCGAAAGTATGGAAAGCATGGAGCTCAGGTACCCTGCTAATTGTATTACATATTGACCAAAACCATGATTTCTCTATTGTGTTGAATTGGATGGTTCTAGACCTATGCTGACAGGTGGATGAGCTTCTGGAGCTAATTTGTAGTTATCTCCAACCCCTGATTTTGTTGTACCATGCACGCATCTATATGGACCTACAACTTAGCTACACAATCAGAGACTGGTTAAAAAATGGTTTTGGTTCTATAGCTATAACATTTAAATCGTTGTTACCAAAGAATGCATGAAAATATAAAAATATGGACATTTTAACTTGGAATTTGCTGATGTTTAATCCTCATAGCCCAGGGCATGATTTCATGTAAGAATGATAACAATGGATTAAGTGATAGTAAACATGAAAGGCTTATAAAAATATCGTAGGAAAAATAAGTGGAAAAAGGTGACAAACTAGTGGATTCTCAGGGTCTAACATTCCCCCACACTGAGGATTTTGCATGTCCTTGTGCAAAGTCAAAATTACAAAATTTTGAATTCTTCTCCTACTACTCATGGTCTCCATTGCTTGGATCGGGATGTCCAAGTTGCCGCATGAGGATCTCTTATTTTTCATCACAATGGACCATTTTGGTTTCTTCATTAAGATCATGTCATTTAAAATTATAATTTTTTCTTGAAGTCTTTTGTTGGTTTTCTTAATATTCATATTCTTTTTTTACCAATATTGCATCCTTTTCAACATATTTTTATTCTGGTATTTGAAGACTTAATTCTAATCCTTAATATGATGTTCCAAAACTTATAACTCCTTAATTTACTCTTTTAATTTCTCTAGTGTGTCTTTTTCCTTATAAAAACAAGGTGATGGACTGTAAGAAGATGATATATGATCATAGTCTTCCGGCCATACATATTGCATGTCCTTTTGATATAATCATAATTTTTTTGTGGAGATGTATCCATCTTCGAACTATTAGCTTTTGGGTTTGGAGATATAGATGACGAGATTGTAACTTTTGGTCTTTTCTTGTTGATCTTTCAAGGAATCTCTTTTTCTTTTGGGCCATTGTTGTCTTCATCAGATTTATTGACTTCAATTACTAGTTGCTTCAAATTTTTTATTTTTATTTTTATTATTGTGTCCCTTTAAACTCTTAGTTATGCTTCAGGTCATCTTTTGACGATCATTTTCCATTTTCGTGGCTGCATTGAATATTGAAAGCCATTTTCTTTAAATTTTTAAGTAGATAATATGGAAAATTGATTTGATGATCTTTTTCAAAATGCATAAGTAAACATAGATGATAAAAGAACAATAACTTATACCTTCTCTAACAAGTCACATAGTTTTGAAGAATAAAAAATATATCCCTCTTTAATGCAGTCACTGCTATCGATTTGTGCCAATTCACATCCATCTCAGGATTTACAAGGAATTTTTTCCATCTTGCTCCCAATGCCATTGTTCTCCTTCAATGTTAAGGAAGTCAACCTTCAAACTCACTATTTTGTCACAAGGTGTAGGGTAATTTGGAGAAGAGTGAATAAAATGGGTGGCCAGATGAAATATGTTCAAACTTTAATTTTTTGTGGTGGAAATAATGATGGAAAATCTGAATCATCTAATCAATCATCACTTTTATTGATTAGTAATGAGATTGATCATGCTAATTTCCAAGCACCAATTCAAATTATGACTATGTGAGTGATCGGATTTTTAGGGATATTGGAAAATCAATGTTATGTATACAATCATGAATTGTCATGCTATTGATTATGGGTTTGTAACTTATGTGTTGAATTATGCCAAGTAATCTTCTCCATTCTTTCTACATTTCATAATTCTTGTAATAAAAACAATTTAAAATTGTTTACATATGTGTTACTTGTAACAAAGTTATGATTATTTGTTGTAAATTGGCGTAGGAATTCTAAATGATGATGAAAAAAATGTTGTAGATGATGATGAAGAAATGGATCTGAGTCTGCTGCAAATGTTGAAGATCTAAATCTATTTCAATTAAAATTTCCAGATTTGAATTTGATGCTTAGAAACTTGTGCAAATTGCTGGAAAAATACGGTTGATAGGAGGATGACCATATGTTCATGTTTTAAAACCATCTCCAAATCAAAATCTAGTCTTGGGACACGTGAAACCATATCAAATTACAAATCTACTACGAAAATATAATTGTGACTTTTGCAAGAATTTATTAAATCAACTTTAAAAACATGCTTGTTCATCCTTTATCATGTATTTCCTAAAACTTCCATCTGCAGCTTACTCAATTTATCATATTCTCTTCAAAACCCATGTCTCATAATCTTTTAATTCATCTTCGTCGATTTTTAAATGATGTGGGAAAATGACCTATGCAAACTGTCACCTATAAAAAATTTGTAGCTAATCAAGCTACAAAATATTTGAAAAGCATTGAATATGCCACATCCTCAAGAAACAAGTTACAAAAACACAACATCTACTCTAAGAAACCATCAAAACATGAGATTTGAACCACTTTTAATGTTTTTATGCCTTATGAAATTCATATGAGTGAAGTTGGGTAATGTCGCGAGTGAAGATGTATAGTGCGTAATCTACAATATTGTACATGTGATGATTTATTTCCCACTTACCTCTTTTCTTTTGAATTCCTCCTTTATTTTTAGAACTCTTACTCTATATACATATTTTCCAATTTACATTTCTCTATTTTTATGTTTATCATTTTTTTTTCCTTGGCAAGGTAGGAGAAAAAAATGCATGGATCTACAATCTAATGAGATCAGACTACAAGTGTATGGTTTTTATTGTTATTTAAGATGTGCTTCATTGTGAAAAACATGAAGACTTAAGACCAACATAGTTTAGTAGGAAGTAGGACACTTGAATGGGAAAGTTTAATTTTCCTTCAGTTCTTCAAAGTTTGTCAAGGTCAGGGTAATTAATGATGATAATGTGACTGTGAGATCAAGAAAGGGTATGAAATATGATGATGGAACCAATGGAGTATGAAAAGGTAAGAAAGTGGACTATGAAAGGGTGTCAAACGTCAATGACGTATGTGCATGAATTCCATGTAAGATGACTACTTAGAGACATAAATGACTTACCCAACTTTACCTCTTTAGGATATATAATGACCTGAGAGTCGAGCAATGAAATCTTGGTTGGATGATGAAGAAAAAAAAATTGAAGATCAATTCAAAGAGCTCATGATGTAGGACTAAAATTGTAACATCCCTAGCCACCAACTGGGAAATGTCAAATAAAAAATTCAAACTTTTAAACCTCATAAATTAAATAGTGAATTCTTCATATGAACATAGTTAAGTGGAATTAATAACATCATGCTTGCAACAAAAACAATTCATATATATAATTTTAACAACAAGGATTCCATGATAGAAAACTCATAATTACACACACATAGTAATTAAAACAAGCACATGAAAGACACTTAGCTTAGGAAATAAACACCAACTACATGCAAAACTTCCACGTTCCACACAAACAATAATTAAAATAACACATGCAGTTGATAATTCTAGCTTAGGAAATAAACACTCAACTACATGTAAAACTTCCATCGCTCCTTCCTCGGAGTTTGCTAGACCATGACTAGCTCATAATATCGCAAAGCATGGATTACCCCGAGTTAGCTAAACTATACCGTGAAAGGGAATACTAATCCAAAGATAAGTTCTCCGGAAGAAGGAACATAATTTTTCATTCCAAGGTTCCCAACTACTACAAGTAACGCTTCATGCAAATTCTCACATTCTCCACATGTTTGTCCCACCTAAGAAGTGTGCCCTTTCTCTACTCAAGAGTCCCTTGGTTTCTCCACTTCCTTTCCAAGGCTTCATCAACAGGATGGAAAGAAGTCTCCGAACATCCCTATAGCTACTACACCAAGGAACAATTCCCAATATTTTCTTACCTTGAGAAACTACTCATGGGACTAACAACCCGGTTCTTCGACACAACAAATATCTCACCAAGAGAGAATTTTCACCAGCTTGAAAACTCCCTTCTTGGACCAGGAATCGATAAGTCAGATTCAACATTCAGCCAAACCGTATAGATGGTAGTATGGATGAAAGTGGATGCTAGGAATTTGTTAAGCCCTAATATTATCTCTATTACCCTGTCAATCAGCAGGTATATTAGTAATGTTATTTTATTTATGTCGGCTTTGAAATAATACATTGTAATTATAATTCCTAGTCTCCCTATATATACCAAGGAGACATTTTCATTTCTAAATCATATTACTTGAACACATGGGGGTAAAAGGATGTTTCCCCGAAGAGCTTATTACTCCCTGAAATTATTCAAGGCATTGAGCAATCTCTTTTTCTATGGTTTTTCTATGCTCTATTGATATTTGGTCTATAACATATGGTATCGAAGCTCATGGGGTCTTGTTTCTACTAACTGGTATTACCTTGCATTTTCTAATTATATCATTTTTCTTACAACGCTTCAGTAGAAGGAACTCTTTTGAGGATAATTATTAGATCTGGATAAAGGTACATTGGTTCAAATTAAGCTCACAGAGGACTTTATACTTCTTAGAGACATACAACTTGCATTAGCATAGGGTTCTAGAATCATATCAACCGACATCAAGGAATTTTCGCCATAAAAAAAAAATGTTTTGTAATGCTTCCTAACCTTGAACTCTGGAGGATATTTATAGAAATTAGTAAGGTATTCGTGATAAAATTTTTATCTTCTGGTTCATCATAAATTTTTAGATACACCTCATGTAGAAGATAAGACCGCATTAGTCTCAAGAAGGTGTTCCGGTAAAAATCATAACTTTTCCTAGAGTATCTAAATTGAGGGAGACTAGTTTTACTTGATTGTGGACAAGCAATCTTTAAAGTATTTCGCGCGCAGCTCTAAGAATTTTATACTAATTATTTTGTGGGCACGGCCATACAAGGAGATCTTCCGAAAGGCCACAACCTGGCCGGTTGTGAAATAATGTGAAATTCACCTTTGGTACATCCACTTTGATCGAATCTGCGGAATTGCAGAAGAAATATCGAAACTACATAAAATAAATTTTCATATCTATACAAAACTTGGGAGATACACGTAGTGTTGATAACTTAGAAATCAATTCTAAATTCATGTCTAAAAGTGATATTGGTCCAACATGCCACCGTGCAGGGAATCCTTACACTACAAGTCAAAAAGCTCTACTTAATTTTGATGAAGGTGAATAAAATCGGTAGGACATAAAACGAACTACAAAAGAAGATGGATTTTATGGAGGCTTATTTTTTGTAGAAGTTCCCTTTTTTGGTTTAAAAGGGGAGATCATATGAGTATTGAAAAATTTCATAACGTAGAAGACACCAAAGTGAAAATGGCATCCTACGAAATCTCATGATGGGGACAAAGAAGTGGTGAATAATGGACAACTCCAAACCTTGGTTTTGAAGACCAACTGGTACCCAAGATTGATGAGAAGTTTTGGCAAGGGCGACCCCAACATGGATACTTCAGATTATACCCATTGATCTCTAATGTGCCATGGCCACACAAAATTTAATTTCTTTATATTTATATTTAGAACCTAATCAATTTGCATGGTACTGATGGAGCTCTTCTCAACAAATCACTCACATCGGGACAATTTCACGAAACAACGCAGATATAGCACACCATGAGGATACAAGGAGAAATACCTTTTTTTTATCCAATTGATAAATCTCAAGATAAAGGGTTCAGTTACATAGCACGTTGAGAACTTCCAAATATCGAATATAAAGGTAAATCAAATATCTTATACCATGATTGATGTATTCATAGAATCCTTTTAAAGGATAACATTCGGAATTAAGAGGTTCACCATAAACCTAAATCATTGGAGAATGCATTTATGAGTGCTGAAATTTTGAAAGTAAAATATGGCTGCGAAGTCATTGAAGGACTTCAATCCTACCATCTATAGAAAGAACAATGCTCCTTCTTAAAAAACACCTCAACCTACAAGTATGACACCTCAACAATTGGAGGAAAAAGCAGGCTGTCATGCCTTTAATTGCATTTTGAAAGTGCTGTCAAGTAATATAAGTGGTGGAGGCTGAACTGGTTCCCTCACATAGATTGCAGTGCCAGAAGAACAAGAATAAGAACCATCTCAAGATGAAAATGTAGAAGCAATTTCGCCTCAAGAGTTGACTCCCACGATAACATGCAATGCATTGGTTGTGGAACTAGTAATTCTCAAACCTCAAGATCAAAGGGATAATAAAATAAAAAAGTTGCATTGAAGTCCTGAATTGGATCTCCGTAGTAATTATAATTTTGCCCATCATAATTAAATAAAGATTCTCACCTAAGTTTTCAGGAGTATCCAGCCAGGGGAAGTTTCGTGTAATCTATTCCAGTATTTGAGAACCAACAACTATGCCTCAAGTTGAAAAATCCAATACATCAATCTTATCATGGAACATGGTAAATAATAGTCCAATGCATTGATATACCCGGGTGGTGCATGTTAAAATAGGAACTAATGGTCAGCAATCATTAGGAACAATGGCTTTTAATTTTCAATAACCTTTCATGAAATTTTCACTATAAGGAAAGGAAATTGAGTTAAGAAGTATTCTTCAAGGGAAATCACAGGCAGATAATACTCCAATCAAGATGATTTAAAATTATTGGTGCAAGGGGCATCACAGCATTACAAAATAACTGAGTGCCTACTTGATGTTCAAACATTCAAGCTTACAGATTCCTCAAGATTCTAAAGGATCTGATAAGCACTTCCAGTATTTTAAGATATTCTAAAGGGTCTTCACCACTAAATCATGACTCATGAAATTCTACCCACTTCCCTCGAATGTTCCTCTCCCAACATCTGTGCCATACAGATGCCTTTACTCGGTAAGAGTGAAATTGAGTGCTGGTTGAAGAAATGTTAGGGGCTGCCATTATACCCAGCCAAAAAGTTCTTACCTCTACACTAGTGGTACTCAGGCTAAAAAAGATAGCTCATGGTGTATGTGTCCATATTATGAGAGATCAACAAGATCACTATTAAACATAATCTTCCCATTCTGCCATTGATGAATTGTTAGATGAACTTACATGATCAATCTATTTCACAAAATTACATTCTATTTAGGGTAATATCAGATAAATGGAAGGAAGAAGATATCCCAAAAACAACATTCAACTCCATGTGAAGGACATTATGAATTTTGGTCATGCCATTTGGCTCCATAACACCTTCCACATTCCAGTGGTTGATGAATTCCATTTTCAAAAACCCTCCCTTCGAAAATTTGTCTTAGTATTTTTTGAATATATACTAATCTATAGTAAGTCCTGGGAGGATCAAGGCAACATGTTGACAAGGTGCCAGCAACTAATAAAGGAGCAACAACTATATGTCAAACCATCCAAATGTTTTGGAGTAAAGGAGGTAGAGAGTATTTGGGTCATATTGTATCTCATGAAGGTGTTAAGGTAGACCTAACAAGATTAAGGCCATGATGGACCTGGTCGACTTCTAAACATTAAAGAACTATGGAGGATTTGGTTTGGATTGTGTTACTACCGCAGAAGTTTGTTCGAATCTGTTGGAAGTACATACCTTTTAATGACATCTACACTAAGAAGGGATGCATTTTTCACATGGACTCTGGGAGGGAAATCAAAGTTTAAATAACTTTAAAGAGGTTTATGTGTAAGCTCCTCTGGGCTTTGGACTAATTTTCCACAAAAACCTTTATTGTGGAATGATGCCTCAGGAAATGCATAGCAGTTGTCCTAATGCAAGAAGGAAGGCCCCCTTCGTTTGAAACAACCACCAAGGGAAAGGATTTACACAAACCCTTTTATGAGAAAGAAATGATGAAATACTACATGCATTGAAAAATGTAAAACCTTACCAATAGGTAGGTACCCTGAAGGTCAAAACAGATCATGATAGCCTCTAAATACTTCTGAACAAAAGACTATCTCTAAGAACAACAAATGGGTAACTAAAGATATTAAGTGGTTTTGAAATCGCCTATAAAAAGGGGGAAGCAAATGTTGTGGTAGATGTAAAATTTTAAGAAAGGATGAAGGTGTTAGAGGGTTTTCCTTTTGTTATCTTGATCATCCAACCCCACTGGATAATAGAAGCAAGGGATGAATGGAAGATTGACAAAAAAGTGTGGACTCTTTATTCAAAGGTTGCAGCAGGATTCCAAGGCATCATATACATTTACATGGAAAATGATTCACCATGGTACAAAGATCTCTTTATATTTCATGCCTACAATCCCCACCTCAAACAAAATATATTATTGGAAATGCACACCTCCAAAGAGAGGGGCACTCGGGATTTTGGAAAAACCTACCATAGAGTCAAGAAGGATTTTTTGGGATGGCCTTAAACCGATGTTCAAAGGTTTTAAGGCACGTTTGGCTTGTCAACAAAATACAGTAGAAACAATTAAGACCCCAAGTCTTTACTTCACCATTATCCATCCCAAGTCAGCGTTGGGAGTGAGGTTTCCATGGATTTCACTATAGGAAAGAGTGTCATCATTGTGATTGTTGATAGACTGACTAAGTACACACACTTTTGTGCACTCTTCATCCATTCAGTTAGTACAGCTTCCACCGCATTCATGGAGACAAGCTCAAAAGCTACATGGAATCCAAAGATTATTGTGTTTACTGCAGATCCCATCTTCAATCGTGATTACTTTGGACAGCACTTATTTTCACTAAGTACTCAATTGGCTCATAGCTCATCCCATCATCCCCAATTTGGATGGACAAACCCAGATAGTGAACAAACAACCAGAAATCTACCTTTGTTTCTTTGTCTCTATAAACAAACACAATGGCTCAAAATGGTTACCCTGGCGTGAGATCGGTGGTATAACACTTCCTTTCATATCAGAACAAAATGTATTTATGACATTTTATGGATACCAATTCCTTCTTCCATCACTTCTTCTAAAAGAAAAACGGTGTTCAAGTAAGGCAAGGAAGATCACATCGAGAATCACAACAAGTTTTCCAAATCTTAAAGGGAAACCTGACCATGGTATAGAATCACATGAAACAACAAGCAAATCAACATCGAGGAAAGAAGTTTGAAGTAGAGGATTGGGTATTTTAAGACTACAAACATACAAAAAAATGTCCCTCAAGAAAGCTTAAGAAGGATAATAAAATTATCACCAAAGTACTATGGCCCCTATAAGGTGTTGCAAAGATTGGTACTATGGCATACAAATTGAGTTGCCCAAGACTGTCGAAAATAATCTAGCTTCCATGTTTCATTCTTAGCATAGAAGGTTATAGGCTTATAAGATCTCGCCTAAACTATATTTCCTTCCAGAACTTGACGAGGAAGGAAAAATCATATTGGAGCTTGAAGCCATCACTGACACAAGAATTTTCCAGTTGAGTAATATATCCATTTCAGAGTATCTCATTAAATGGAGGAAATTATCGGCTGAAGATTCCACTTGGGAAGATGAGTCATTTATACAGAAGCATCCAGATTTACTCAAGAGTTGTAGACAACACTTGTCTCAAGGGGAGGGGCATGTTAAGCCCTAATATTGGCTCATTACCCCTTAATTGGGGCATATTATATTATTAATGTTATTTTATTTATGTCGGGTTTAGGCCATTAGTTGTAATTATACCTCCTAGTCTCCTATATATACACCAAGTTGACATTTTCATTTTGAATCATCTTGTACGTGAACATTTAAGTGGGGTAAAAGGAGGTTGCCCCCTCAAAGAGGCTTATTATCTGAAATTATATATTTTTCAAGGCATTGAGCACTTTTTCTGAGGTTTTTCCATGCTATATTGATATTTGGTTCATAACAGAAATCCCTCGTGAACAATCCAAGAATGATGGGAAATACACTAAATCCCCCTATTGTATATATGCATGTTCCATTTTGGACACATGGCACCCAAGGGACTCCCTTGTCCCCCCTTTAGAAGGTTAGGATATATAATTTTTCCTCCATATTTTAACCTTTTAGGAATATTAATATAATATTCCATTGGGATTAAGCCCCCTAGCCTAGCCCTTTTTCCTAAACTCTTAGTCCCTTACCCATTGTAGTGAAGTTTATCCCCCTGTCTGTTTTTTTTGGTTGTTCTATAGCAATGGTGTACTTTATTAATAATATGAGTATGATTTACAAGTACAATATAAGCACATTGGCCTTTATTATCTAGGCTCTTTGGCCTAATAATCATATAAGCATTCTAGCCTATAATAACTTGGCTCACCAGCCTATAAAAAATAAAATATGTACAAGGGATCCTTGGCCATCCAGATCACACTCTCAAACCGTTGTGTGCAGAACTCTGGGATGTACACACTCTTCTTTTAGTGTGCCATCTTCGTGCACTTACACATGTGCACGATACATTACAACATGTGTGCACTTCTTTGGTATGAGATTCTCGTGCACTGAATCAATGCATGAAGAACCAGACCAAAGACCTTGTATCATCAACTCACTATCTTATATGTGTAATTTACATTTACATTTACAATTTGGGTTCAACCTAGGGGTTTTACAAAAATACATTTTCAGTCAAATGTATGTTGACTGAAGTTTGAAGATGAATAAACGAACACTTGAAATTATAAAAATAAGAAAGGCTAATGTTGATTGCGAGTGTTGATCCAAATCTATTGACTTTTGAAATGAAGATGACTATCGACAAACAAAATTATACCACATGATTGTTTGAAACTGAATGTTAACTTTTATTGGAACAATATGCAATCATGTTGTTATGGAAAAATTAAATGCTTCAAGTTTTTGTTGATATCATAAACCATATAGTCTTCACATATAGCCCCTATATGTACAATTCTATATATGTGAATCAATTTGATTGAATTTGAACATATAAATAATTCATTGGATTACCAACCATTTATGACAATTGTTAACCAATGCGAGACAACTCACTGATAATGTAAATGAGTGTCAAGGTATAAGAGTGCATTATGATAGGTACGAATAAATGTGTTTAAGTTGAGTCACCTATAGGATATGAGAATCAATAGACATTTTTGTATTCCCTTGTTGTTAGTGATGAAATATTCCATTGGTGTATTCAAACTCCAAGGAACTCAAAAGAATCTTTGATCTTGGTCCCAGATAAGGTGTTTAAGTTAATGGGACAATATTTGTTGAAAGGTGGACCTTAAGGAATCCCACATAAACCAACTCGAGCATAGAAACATAATTATTTTGAAGAACCATAAGAAAATATTGGAACCAACATGGACTTACAAAACTTATTGTGAATCATGCTCACTAGTAAGATTGGTTTTCAAGAAAAAATCATGTCCACTTGTGCGAGTAAACGGGTTTTCACAGTTGGACTTATTTTTATCTTTACTATTTTGTTTACCCATTTATTCTCCTACCCCATGCTAGTTTTCTTGAAAATTAAAATCCCTTTCAAGTATAGGAATACTTCCAATGGATCCATTTGTGTAAAAATATCTCAAGTATACTCATACCTGAATTTGAAAAATGTACCTTTATAGATACTAGGATATGAGAAACCAATGAATATGATTGATATAATACCAAGAAATGTTGAATAATGGAGGAATATTGTGTCTTGAGGACTGCCTAGAGCCATTCTTCAATGTATTCATTATTCTCTTGGTTCTCTTGTATATCAATAGTGGTTCGTATGTCCTCCTTTTATCATGTCAGGTAGATCTTCTACTATTTGTTGATTAGTCTCTTGATTGCATAAGGGATTTGATGACATGCATGTTAGAAATTCCGCATTATTGGGTTCTTCTATCTACTCATCATTAAATGTTGTCCATTGCTTATTGATCTTGTCTAGGTCATATTGATGTTTCTCATGGAATTTTTTCTCTTCGATCCATGAGAGTGCATAATGTTTTTCATGTATCATTATTAAATAAATATGTTGTTGATCTGAACCACATAATTGATTGAACTATGATTTGTGTGAAAAATGAAGGGGATTTCTGAGTGGAACCAGTATGCATCATGTACTAGAAACTCAAAGTGCCTAGGAACAAAGACATAGGGATGGTAAAGGTTCAATAGGCCTACTATGGTCATGAATATGCAACATGGGAGCATGAATAAACTATACAGAAGGAATACCGACATTTCTTTGTCAATTTTGAAGAAGATGGAAGTTAAGAAAAGAAACACTCCATTTTTGGGCAGCTAGGTTCAGGAACCATATTTTAAAATTCTTGGTCACCTATATTGATATCCTTGATAAAATAATGGTGCATCATGATGGACTAAATGCAATGAAGGAGGCACATCCTTGTGTCGGCATGTTGAGAAGAACAAGAGATTTTTGTTGGAATTATTGTCAGTGAAGTAAACATATTAAATTTTTTTATATTTATGAATATTATGATGTAAATTTGTATATGTATTTCAGCAAAGTGATGTGTATCGAGGATGATTCACAATTTTAAGAGAGGGGGGATGTAACATCCCCACTATAATCCCCAGTGTAATTATTGCATAATGTAGATATGAATGTGGCTATGTCCAAGCGATGTAATATGCAAAATGTGTTTTATAAATTTTAATGAATATAATGCTATACCAACTTCTAGGGATATGTGAAAATATGGGGTTTGATTAATCCACAAGAGACAAGGAAATACCTAGGTGTGTCTAGGAAGGTACCAAGGGGGGAAATGGTTTATGGGTATTAAACTAAACCCATATTTTTGAATTCTATTATCTTTTCAATCAACCATGTATTTTTTGTTTGATTATATGAGAGCCCAATCATTTAATACCTATCAGGGGGTTGGTGTCGTAGCCACTTTGATAGTTATTCGAAGCATGGGGTTGCAATACAATCAACATTGGGCAAGGTGAGAATTCAATTGTCTTGGGAAAATAGAGTAAATTGATATGGCGAGTATAGACAATTTTTCACATGCAATATTGGCATGAACTACAAGCAGAGAGTAGGAAAAAATAACACCAGAGATAGGGCAAGAAGGATGGGAGAATTATGATTAATGATGGAGAATTACTAGAACATTTTGGACATGGAAATTGAATAACTAGGTTGGCAGGCCTCGAGAGTGAGCTTGTCTGTGAGTTTTACTACAACAACAAGTGTTGATGTTGTTTTCCTTGTAGTTTTCTTGGTAGTGAGTTTCCCTTGATTTCCTAGAAGAGAGATTCCTAGTTACTTGTAGTAGAGAGACCCTTATAAATGAATGGGATTCCTAGTGGACTGAGAGAAGTGAATGGGTACATTCCTCGGGTTACGAAGGTCAAGAGGAAGAGAGATGGAGGAAATTTGGAATAGTTGTAGGAGAATACAAGTGGGTTGTGAGATATTGAGCTAAGGGGGATGTGAGTGGCACCCTTTTTTTTGGATTCCCATCCCAGGCTCAGGGGTGACATACTATTGGTATTTTGAAAAAAAAGTGTATGGTTGGGTGGAACATCCTTCCCAAGCAGTTGGTTGACAAGTTTTCATTTAAAGACAAGTGTTAATATATTATCTTATTTTTCTTATGAGTCTTATGGCTGTGCAATTTACTCTATGAATGAGAATGGTTTTATGTGTTGTTATAGATCATTTATTGACTACATACATGTTCCTTTAGAATGTTGTAGATGAATTTAATTATGGGCATTAGAATCTAGTTAAATATGTGCATAATTTGTAGTTGGTAAGCTATGGGAAAAGAATTAGAAATATTTTTATTTTATTTTATGTGTATTCTGCGTAGTAATTTTCCTTAGTTAAGTTGGGGGATGTTACATCCCTTCCATACAAATAACCTGGTGTAACTCTCATTAAAAATAGGATGTACAATTCTTCATGGGAATACCTTCTCTTGAGAATGAAAAAGAAACTTGCCAACTAGTCCTTCATATCGCTCAAGACATCAGGATGCATGGTCTTACTCAAGTTTTTCCTAAAAGCAATGTCACTCTACTTGTTTTCTTCCCTCGATTATCTCAAATCAATCATGAAAGCAGTTCAAAACCTCCATATATATTTCCTATGCGAGGTTGGGGGCTTGTAAAGAAAGGATATGGGCCCTAGTTTCATGAGACAAGATTTTCCTTATCAAAATCAAGGGTGGCCTTGGACTTTGAGACCTGGAAATCCTCATCTCTATACTTGGTGCCAAAACATGGTGGCAATGGCTCACCTCTCAAGAGAATATTTGGACTTTCCTTTGGCACAAAATGTATTTTGCCCACATGGAGCCACATGATTTCATCAGACTCATAGGAAACACCTTAGAAAACCATTATTTGATCAGACTCACAGGAAACACATCAGATTCACTGACTTCAATTACTAGAGACTTCAAAATTTTATTTTTTGTTTTTATTACCTTATTCCTTTAAACCCTTAGTTATGTTTTGGGTAATCCTTCGAGGCTCATTTTCAATTTTCATGACTGCATTGAATATTGAATTCCATTTCCGTTAAATTTTTAAGCAGATATTATAACAAATTGATCTGATGATCTTTCTCAAAATGCATAAGTAAACAAAGATGATAAAGCAACACTAACTCATACCTTCCCTCACAGGTCACATATTTTTCAAGAATAAACAAAATATCCCTCTGTAATGCAGTCACCGATATCCATTTGTGCCAATTCACATCCATCTCAGGATTTACAAGGAATTTTTTCCATGTTGCTCCTAATGCCATTGCTCTCCTTCAATGTTAAGGAACTCATCCTCCAAACTTGTTTGACAACACAGGTATTACAACAGAGGACAAACACCTCAATAACCACTTACACAATCAGATCAAAGATCAACACAACGATGTTTTCACATGGTAAAACCCCTATGGGAAAACATCTAGGACCCTAGCCAACGCGGCCACTTGGAGTAGTTTATTAATGAAAAGAAAAAGATTACAGAGAGATTTTAAAAGAGAGCTTCTCACAATCGATCATCAACAAATGACCCTCCATGCTCTTTAAATAGAGATCATGGACCAATCAGGTGTTAAGCCACAGATCAATGGCCATTAAGATCGAGGAGAGTATGAACCATCGGATCACTCTATGTGAGGAACATATCGTGACCGTCGGATTTCCTAACTACAAATGCATACTAATGCATACTAAAGAAACACACTAGAAAACACACTTTTACCTAACAACACAATATACCAAGTAGATCTTACTAACTCCTAAGTGTCTAAATATCCTAACATCCCCTCTTAAGAACAACTTGGGATAGGATTGAAGGATTTACAATAGTGATGCAGGATCATCTCTCCACGTCAGCCAGCCAGCTAGCCAGCCACGCCAGCGAATTCAAATTGTACGCTAAAAGAGAGGCACTGCCTCATCTAAATTTGAATTCAATGTAATTTAAATGCTTAGGCTATTGAGCCAGGAAGTCGCGCCTTTGAGCAGGCGTAGAGTAGATCAGCCATTAATGTTTTGAATGGATGAGATCTAGATCTTATTCTGGATTAGATAGCCCATTCAATGTAATTGAATAGGGTAGGTAGGTTTGGAGGGAAGTACTCGAAGAGCCCCTTCAGGTAAAATAAATTTTTAGACCTCATTTTGGAGTTAGAGATGGATTGTAAGAGTAGAGCCAGAGAGAGCTCAGGAACACCATTGTAAATTTAGGCATTTGCCATTTTAATACAAAGAGCAGTTTTTCCTGCATTTATGTATGTTATGTGGATGTTTGTGTGTGTTCTCTATGTATGTTGTGAATGTATGCGTGTTGGTTTATTTGCAGGGAGTTTATGTGATTTCAGGCGAAGGTCTTTGAGGTTTCACGCCAGGAGGGCGTGACATAGTGTTGCGGACTCTGAATACCGGTGCACTGAGGCACTTTTGAACTCTGTGGAGTCAAATAGAGACGTGTTGCGGCACAGAAGCTGGAATCAACTGCTCAAAGGAGTGAAGACCTCAAGGTTTTTGAACACCTTGGAGGCAAGGTTGTGTATGAGAGACACAATTGCAGACAAAATTCTGCTGTGAATTCTGTAGAGCTCTGCCAAGTGGGAATTGAGCACAAGCACAAGGTGCAGTTGGAGGAACTTTGTTGTGAGTTCAGACAGAAGTCAGAATCACTGAGGATTCTGTGAAGCTCTACCAGGTGGGCATTGAGAAGGTGAAAAGAGTGCACAGAAGAAGGACTCGACTGTGAGTTCAAGAAGAAGGAACATAATCATTGAGGGTTTTGTAGATCTCTTCCAAGAGGGCATCAAGCAAGTGCAAGGAGTTCATGAAAGGAGTCAGAACTGCTGAACGTTCTGTGAAAGGGAACCTATGCCAGGTGGGCATCGAGTAAGTGTGTAGATAGGCACAGACAAAAGAAAAGAGAACTCTTTGAGTTCTGTAGTGTGAAGGAAGAGTCCACTAAAGGATCTTCACAGGGTTGTTGAATACCCTGCAGACTCAGCAAGAGGTTGCTTGAGGCAGAAGGATAGCCAGGAGGGTGTCCATATTCTCCATCTGTGGGAGAAGAAAGATAAAATCCCATAGGGGTCTGAGCATTTGAGAAGCTTAGGAGAGATATCACTTTGGGTGCGCGAAGACCCTATAGTGGCACAGGAGTTTGAAAGTCCCTTGAGGATTTGGGCGCAGAAGCTCAGGAGGGTGAGTGATTTCACACACAGAGTTGGGTTGTAAGGAGTGCAGAGGCTGAAGAAATATTTGGAGAGTTCAATGTTCCCAAAGCTCAGGAGGAACAACGTCTTCATACATGGAGGCAAACTCGAAGTCAAGAGCTCGCAAGAGGAATTAGACACAGGCTAAGGCCTTTAGAATCCTTGTAATTTCTCCCAAGGTTGGGAAGAAAGTGCACAAGCTCAGGAGGAGGAGCGGCAACCATCGGATCGGCTGGGAATTAGATCTGGACCATTGGTGTTCATGTCCAGGGAGCAGCCGGAGGAGCGTAGAAGGAGAACTAATCTGATCCGTTAGATCTGGTGTAGGATCGTCGACAGCCATCGGATCGGCAGAGGTTGCGAGGGAGTTAACCTCATGAATAGGAGAAAGATCCCGATAGGTATCGGTATATCGGCACTCGGGAAATCGGAGTTCTTGAGGTCATGAAAGTCGGGACATCAGAAATCCTGAAACAACGAAGGAATCTGGGTCGTCCATCTGAGGAGAGGACGCATGTCACGTGACCGTCCGTTTTGGAGATCCGGACACTAGACATCGGGATATCGACCATCGGGAAATTAAAGATCCTGAGGTCGAAGGAACCAGAACATCACAAGTCTTAAAACCCCAGAGACATCAGGATCGTCCATTTGAGAAGGACACGTGGTAGCAATCGGCGCCATTGGGAAAAGCCCTAAAGGGGGAGGACTCCATTGGATCATTGGGAGTCAGAAAATCGGGAGTTCTGTGAACAAGAGGTCGGGGAAATCCATAGTGAAAACCCCGATACAATCAGAACCATCCATCTGTGGCACAGGTGGCAATCATCGAGATTCATCGACGTTTTGGCCATCGAGACTCACATAGGTAAGTGTCTTTAGTTTGGCGTTTGGCGAAGTCCAAGGCTTAATCCAGACCGTCCATCCATTTGGGACACACGTCAGAGATCCGAAGAAAGTCGGGGATCGGCACATCGGGGGTTCCGTGGATGCGAAATATTTGCATTTCAGAATTGCGAACCCTGAAACTCCGAAAGGAGGAAGGAGCCATAGTGGGGGGCCAGCTGTCATCACATCAGAGAGTCAGGATTCGACGAGTCAGGAATCCCGTGGGCATATGCATTTTTTCATTGGAAACCCCGAAACCCCGACGAGAGGTTTGACTACGGTCACGGGGTGGTGGTCACGTGGACCAGGAGCTGAGCCAAGAGGGCTAGCTGAAGTTATAGCGTATTGGAACTCGGAAAATCGTGAGTCCAGAGGAATTGTGCATTTGGACATTGGAAAGTCTGAAACGTTGATGAGACACTATATGGCTATAGTCATATAGGGGTAGGTCATGTGGAACAGGAGCATAGCCAGGAGGACTAGTGGAAGTTGGAGCGTGTTGGGAATCAGAGGTTCGCGGATCCAAAGGGCAATTGCATTTTGGCACTAGAAAGCCTGAAACCCTGATGAACAGGAACATAAGACTGATGTCTTATTGAAAATGGTCACATGGACCAGGGCCTAGCCAGGAGGGGCTAAGGCAGTAGAAGCGCGCATCGACAATCAGAGATCGGGGATTCACGAGGACAGAAGTTTGTGACATCGAAGGTTGCGAAACCCCGAACCCCGATATTGAGTCAGGGAAAGATCACAGTAAAGTGCAGAAGGCTGTGTGGAGGAAAGAAAGGACCTATGGATTGGGCCAGTTCTTCACAGGGATTCCATTAGGAGTCCAAAGAGATAATTCATCTCATATGAAGATTTGAACGATCCTGAGAGCAGGTGAGCAGCAGGTGTAGCTTGCTATTGCCTGCATCAAGTGGTATCAGAGTGGAAATTCATCTGTATATTTTAGGTGAAAGAAGATAGAGTTACTGAGGACTCTGTAAGGATTGTTTGCAAGTAGGCAGCAATCAAGAAGACAGTCAGTAGGACTGCAAGATGAGGCTGGTAGAACTCTTAGTGTGGAGTGACACCTGCAGGGTTGCTAGGAGAGCAGACAGAGACAACACCATGGTTACTGAAGGCCATAGGCATGCTGGGAGGAAGATCCAAGCAGAGAAGCTTGTTGAATTAAGGGCAGATATAGAAAATCTTGCATTGAAGATGCAGCAGAAAGCCAAACCGAGACGGGTTTATGAATGGCCCATGAAAGAAGAAAAAATCAAAATGGTCAGTCAGGGAGTTGATGGTCAGAAGACAACGAAGGATGTTAATAGGACGGTTGAGGTATGTAAACCAGAGACTGGGAGAGGTCTCGATGATTTTGAAAATGAATTGGGATCAGCTGAGGATCTCAAGCACTGCCAGGAGGGCAGAGAAGAAATTCCAAATTTCCAGGAGGGCAATGAATTGAGATCACTGCAAGGTCTCACGGACTGTCATGAGGACAGCTAAGGAATTTCACAGTGCCAGCTTGGCAATGATATGAGGTCACTATGGGATCTCAAAGACTGCCAGGAGGGAAGCGGAATCATCTCAGACTGCCAGGTGGGCAGAGATGAGAAATTGAGACCATCTAAAAGTCTCATGGACTCGGAGAAGAGTTCAATTCAACAGGGGTTGCTGATGAAGATGGGATCGGTTGATCTCATAGTCTGTCAGGGAAGCAGCGGAAGCATCCCATATTTCCAGGTGGGCAGGGATGAGCAGGTGAATTTGGATCAGCCCGAGGAGCTGACCGAGCATATGAGACTTTCTGAGGGTCTCATAAATTCAGAGGTGAGTTTGGATCAGCATGTGCAGCTAACCAAGGAGGAAGATCAAGATAATATTCTGATGATTGGGGGAATTTGAATATTCCTACCATGTGCCCAGGAGGAGGCATAAATTTGTGTTGCATATGGTGCACCAGTAGAACAGTCACAGCTGACGATGACTGTCGGGGAAGAAGAAGAATTGGAGCAGATTTTGGAAGCTGCCCAAGAAGGAAAAGAGAATGAGCATTCGGAGGAATGTCTCAACATATTCAGCCAAGAAGCTAAGGAAGCTGTAGCGTTGAAGCTGACAGCAGAAGAAGCAGACGAAGAAGAAGAGGAGCATTCTGAGGAATGGCTCAATGATTTCGGCTAGGGAGCTGAAAAGAAAGAAGCTGCAGCACTGAATTTTGCAGCAAAGGAAGCCGAAGAGCGAGTAGGAAAATTTATAACTCCATGGGAGATGGAGCTAGAGATGCTAGAGGATTGGCTGAATAATCAAGAACCAGCAAGAGAACTGACAGAAGTTGAGTTGTCAAAGAAGGTGACTGAACAGAAAGTCAGTCAAATGTAGTCTACAGCAAAGTGGCAACTTGAGGCCACAGATGAAGATGAAGAGGAAGGCATGGGAGATCATGATGATCTGCCCATGTGCCAAAAAATTTTGCAGCTAAGGAGACTGGAAGAATAGAACCAGCCACTGGAGTAGTTGGATGCAGTGATCGAGGAGATCATGGAGCTGATGTTGAGGTCAGAAGAGACTGACAATGAGGAGAGGCTGAGCAGGAGAGAAGAAGAAGCAGCTATAGCACATAAGCAGCAGCAGCAGCAGAATGGAGCAAATGGGAAGCTCAAATATTTGTTTGGGATCCAGGAGGATTTCCAACAGCTAAGAGAGGAAGCGCATGAGTAGGAGCTCATGATTTTGTAGCTGAGGAGTTTGATGCAGGAGCATCTCTCCACGTCAGCCATCCAGACAGCCAGCCACGCTAGCGAATTCAAATCACACACTAAAAGAGAGGTGTCGCCTCATCTAAATTTGAATTCAATGTAATTTAAATGCTTAGGCTATTGAGCCAGGAAGTCGTGCCTTTGTGCAGGCGTAGAGTAGATCGGCCATTAATGTTTTTAATGGCTGAGATCTAGATCCGATTCTGGACTAGACAGCCCATTCAATGTAATTGAATAGGGTAGGTAGGTTTGGAGGGATGCGCTCGAAGAGCCCCCTCAGGTAAAAGAGATTTTCAGATCTCATTTTGGAGTTAGAGATGGATTGTAAGAGTAGAGCTAGAGAGAGATCAAGAACACCATTGTAAATTCAGACATTTTCCATTTTAATACAAAGAGCAATTTTTCCTACATTTCTGTATGTTATGTGGATGTCTGTGTGTGTTCTCTATGTATGTTGTGAATGTATGTGTGTTGGTGCATTTGCAGGGAGTTGGTGTGATTTCATGCGAAGGTCTTTGAGGTTTCACGCTAGGAGGGCGTGACAGAGTGCTGTGGAATCTGAATATTGGTGCACTGAGGCACTTCTAAACTCTATGGAGTCAGACAGAGAAGTGTTGCGAAACAGAAGCTGGAATCAACAACTCAGAGGAGTGAAGACCTCAAGGTTGTTGAACACCTTGGAGGCAAGGTTGTGTATGAGAGACACAGTTGCAGACAGAATTCTGCTGTGAATTCTGTAGAGATCTGCCAAGTGGGCATTGAGCACAGGCACAAGGTGCAGTTGGAGTAACTCTGTTGTGAGTTCAGACAGAAGTCAGAATCACTGAGGATTATGTGAAGCTCTGCCAGGTCAGCATTGAGCAGGTGCAAAGAGTGCATAGAAGAAGGACTCGGCTGTGAGTTCAAGAAGAAGGAACAGAATCATTGAGGGTTATGTAGAGCTCAGCTATGAGGCATCAAGCAAGTGCAAGGAGTGCACGAAAGGAGACAGAACTGTTGAACATTTTGTGAAAGGGAACTTATTCTAGGTGGGCATCGAGTAAGTGTGTAGACAGGCATAGACAAAAGAAAAGAGAACTCTTTGAGTTCTGTAGTGTGAAGGAAGTGTCCACTGAAGGATCTTCATAGGGTTGTTGAATACCCTGCAGACTCAGCAAGAGGTTGCTTGAGGCAGAAGGATAGCCAGGAGGGCGTCCATATTCTCCATCTATGGGAGAAGAAAGATAAAATCCTGTAGGGGTCTGAGCATTTGAGAAGATCAGGAGAGATAGCACTTTGGGTGCACGAAGACCCTATAGTGGCACAGGAGTCCGAAAGTCCCTTGAGGATTTGGGCGCAGAAGCTCAGGAGGGTGAGTGCTTTCATGCACAAAGTCAGGCTGCAAGGAGTGCAGAGGATGAAGAACTCTTTAGAGAGTTCAACGTTCCCAAAGCTCAAGAGGAACAACGTCTTCATACATGGAGGTGAACTCGAAGTCGAGAGCTCGCAGGAGGAATTAGACACAGGCTGAGGCCTTTAGAATCCTTGGAATTTCTCCCAAGGTTGGGAAGAAAGTGCACAAGCTCAGAAGGAGCAGTGGAAGCCGTCGAATCGGCTGGGAATTAGATATGGACCATTGGTGTTCATGTCCAGGGAGCAGCCGGAGGAGTGCATAGAAGGAGAACTGATCTGAGCCGTTAGATCTGGTGTAGGATCACCGACAGTTGTCAGATCAACAGAAGTTGTGAGGGAGTTAACCTCATGAACAGGAGGAAGATCCAGATAGGTATCAGGATATCGACACTCAGGAAATCGGATTTCTCAAGGTCATGAAAGTCGAGACATCAGAAATCCAAAAACATCGAAGGAATCTGGGTTGTCCATCTGAGGAGAGGGCACGTGTCGTGTGATCATCCGTTCCAGAGATTCGGACACTAGACATCGGGATATCGGCCATCGAGAAATCGTAGATCCTGAGGTCAAAGGAACCGAAACATCACAAGTCTCGAGACCCCGAATAAATCAAGATCATCCATTTGAGAAGGATGTGTGGCAGCAATTGGTGCCATCGGGAAAAGCCCCGAAGGGGGAGGACTCCATTGGGGCATCGGGATTCAGAAAATCAGGAGTTTTGTGAGCAAGAGGTCAGGGAAATCTGTAGTGAAAACCCCGATACAATCAGAGCCGTCCATCTGTGGGACAGGTGGAAATCATCGAGATTCATTGGCGTTTTGGCCATCGAGACTCACACAGGTAAGTGTCTTTGGTTTGGTGTTTGGCGAAGTACGAGGCTTAATCCGGACCATCCATCCATTTGGGACACGCGTCGGAGGTCCGAAGAAAGTCAAGATCAACACATCGGGGGTTCCGTGGATGCGAAATCTTTTCATTTCAGAATCGCGAACCCCGAAACTATGAAAGGAGGAAGGAGCCATAGTGGGGGGGGCAGCTATCAGCACATCAAAGAGTTGGGATTCGAGGAGTCGGGAATCCCATGGGAATATGCATTTTTTCATTGGAAACCCCTAAACCCCGACGATAGGTTTGACTATGGTCACGGGGTAGCGGTCACGTGGACCAGGAGCTGAGCCAGGAGGGCTAGCTGAAGTTATAGCATATCGAAACCCAAAGAATCGCGAGTCCAGAGGACATGTGCATTTGGACATTGGAAAGTCTGAAAACCCAATGAGAATCTATATGGCTACAGTCATATACGGGGAGGCCACGTGGAGCAGGAGCATAGCCCGGAGGACTAGTGGAAGTTGGAGCGCATCGGGAATCGGAGGATCGCGGATCCAAAGGGAAATTGCATTTTGGCACTAGAAAGATCGAAACCTCGACGAAGAGAAACATAAGACTGCGGTCTTATTGAAAATGGTCATGTGGACCAGGGCCTAGCCAGGATGGGCTAAGGAAGTAGAAGCGTGCATCGACAATCGGAGATCAGGGATTCACGAGGACAGAGGTTTGTGACATTGAAGGTTGTGAAACCCCGAACCCCGATATTGAGTCGGGGAAAGATCACGGTAAAGTGCAGAAGGTCGTGTGGAGGAAAGAAAGGACCTGTGGACTAGGTTAGATCTTCACAGGGATTCTATTGGGAGTCCAAAGAGCTAATTCGACTCGTATGAAGATTTGAATGATCCTGAGAGCATGTGAGCTGTAGGTGCTTGTTATTGCCTGCATCAAATAGTGACACAATAGGAGAAGGAAGGAGGCACTAGAGCCTATCCCCCCTTAATGACAACTTATTGAACTCCTAACATAGATTGAAGTTTGGAAAACTTCACTTCTGTAAGAGACTTTGTGAAAATGTCTGCAAGTTGATCTTCGGTAGGGAAAAAAAGCACTTGAATAACTTGATCTTGAATGAGCTTTCTGATGAAGTGCATGTGTTGCTCGATGTGTTTCTACGCTGATGTTGAACTGGC
>SNQJ01S0015638.1:52782-66613 GCA_010110895.2 Picea sitchensis | reverse complement strand
GTTTATCCCTCCCTTTACATTTGGAAGTTGTAGCCACCTTTGGAAGTCATTACTTCCCTTGAACAATAACTATTGATTATTTCTCATATATTGTGCATGGTGTATTATGGTGTATTGGTGTAACTCTTATACTATTGTTCATTACTCATTGGATATATTTTAATGGTTTAAGTATAAGTTGAAAAAGGTTTTAAATTGTACTTGATATTGATTCACCCCCATCTCAGTATCAACAGTTCCATGTGGATTTCTTCTTACAAATCTCTATGCAAGAAGGAAGATTTAACATCCATTTGATGGACCTCCCATTTATGTGAGGCAACAAGGGCAAGAACAAAATGAATGGAATTACTTTTTTCTACAGGGGAAAAGGTTTCATTACAGTCAATTCCTTCAACTTGGGAAAATCCTTTGGCAACTAATTGAGCCTTGTGTCTTTCAACACTTCCATATGATGCATACTTAGTTCTGTAGACCCATTTGCATCTAACACAATTTCTTCCTTTTGGAAGAGGTACAAGATCCCAAGTATCATTTTCCATTAAAGACTGATACTCTTCATTCATTTTTGTATCCCAATCTGGATGACCTAAAGCTTATGCAAATTTCCTTGGATCATGAGTTTCTGAAACTTGAGCCAAAAGAGAAGAGGCTCTCTGGAATTGTGAGCGTTTCCAGTGCTGATATGAAGGATCACCGACAAGATCACCAACTTCTTCTCATGTTGAACGGACCCATCTAGGAAGTGATGGAGATAGTTTTGGTTCAGGTTCAAAGGACTCATCTAGAGGAGGGTGAGAAGGAGAAGGTGGATTTTTATCCTCACTGTCATCATCCGAAGAAGAAACCAGATCATAAGAAGGCACAAATGCCAAAGATGGCTCACAGAACAAAGAGGGCACAATCGTCGAACTAGGCTCACAGGCCAAGAGATTTTCATCAAATTTAGCATCTCTTCTAATAATAATTTCATTACAATGTGATTGAAGAAGTCAGTAACCTTTGACATCTTTAGAATAACCAACAAATATACACTTATCACTTTTAGGTTGCAATGATTTCATTTTCTCATCAGGAATGTGAGCCCATGTTATACTTCCAAATACACATAAGTGACTTACATCTAGTTTAATTTTAGTCCAAGCTTCTTCTGGTGTTATATTTTTAATAGCCTTTGTGGGAGTGTGATTTACTATGTAATTTGCACAGTTGATGGCTTCCGCCCAATACTTTAGACTTAATCCCTTAGATTGGATCATACAATTAGCAATTTCTTTTAATGTGCAATTCTTTCTCTCAACAACACCATTTTGTTGTAGTGTATATGGAACCGTGTGTTGCATTTGAATTCCCTATGTAGTGCAGTAGCTTGTAAAAATATTGTTCACATTTTCGCCTCCATTGTTTGTTCTTAACCTTTGAATTTGATGTCCAACTTTCTTTTCTACAAGGGCCTTGTAGGCCAAAAACTTGTCAAAAACTTCACTCTTGAGTTTTAAGAAGTAAACCCAAGTACATCTAGAAAAGTCATCAATGAAAGTTAAGAAACACTTTCATCCAGAAAAAGAAGGAGAAGAACGTGGACCACACAAATCACTATGAACAAGCTGCAAAGGACTTGAGGCGTACCAAGAGGCATGTTTGTCAAAATTGTCTCGATGATGTTTTCCGAGAGCACAACCAGTCACCATCTGTTGATTACATAGTTGTTGCAATGAGTGATAGTTTAGACGGCCAAACCTATCATGCCAAAGTTTGTTCAAGTCATCGCTATGAGAAACAAAAACTGATGAAAAAGATGATGACCCAAAGTTGTCAAACTTGTGCAACCTCGTAATATCATCAGCAATTCCAGTTGCAAGAACATGTTTAGAATCTTTTAGATCCTTGATATAACTTGGTGACGTGAAAACTCAACGGTTTTACCTTCACCTTAATGAGTGATTTGATATACTGATAGAAGGTTACAAGAAAGACTTGGAATGCATAATACATCATTGAAATAACCATTATCTACTTGAACTGTTCCATATCCTATAACACTAAGAGATCTATCATCACCAACAAATATTTTCTTGGTGTTACATTCATTTAGAGCAGAAAATATGACTTTATCCTTAGCCATATGATAAGATGCTCCTAAATCAATAAGCCACTCATGAGAAGAAGAAGTAGTAGAAGTAGAATTTGCATTGAAGGAGAAACCAAAAGAAGAAAGTGCATGTCCGTGAGAAGAAGAAGTAGAATCAATATTGATGTTGTGCTTCTTCATCGCTACTTCTAAAGTTGCCATCTTCTTGAAACATTTGGACTTATCATGGACATCTTTATCACAAAAGTTGCAATGTCTGTTAGTATTCTTTCTTTATATTTTTCTCCTTTGTCATCAGTAGGAGTTAAAGATGTCTGAGCAATTTTTATACCCTTATGTTGTTTGTTGTTGTAGCGAGGATGTTGCTTCTTGGGATACTTGGGTTTATCCTTCTGCAGGGAAACTAAGGATTTGTTGGAGGGACCTACAGTGTTGATCACTCCAAATTGTACAAGATTATTTTCCTCTCGAATCAAAGAAGCACAAAAGGACTCAAGAGTGGGTTTTTCATAAGCTTCTTCCCCTAGAGCCTCCCTCATGGCATAAAAGGTAGATACAAACATTGAATATGCAACACTCTTCCTCCATCTTTAACTTACATTCTTCACATAAAATTCTGAGTGTTTTAAACCTAGATAGATAGTCTCCAAGGAAAGAAAAATCACTTGGACTCAAGGTCAGTATTTGATTTTCTAACTGTTGTGCTCAAATAATATTGAATTTACCAAACAAAGATTCAATCTTTTTCCAAGCTTCTTCGGGGTCATCAATGTCTTGAATGTGGTACCTTAAATCAAGAGAGATGGAAATTCCAATTAGTCCACGTGCTTCGTCATTCCTATTATCCCAATTGGATTTTTTATTAGCATCAGTGGGTGCTTTTTCCTTTCCCAAGGTAATCCGGTACAAGCCTTTACTTCTTAATAAATCTTCCATATGAGATTTCCATTGGAAGTACTTGTTGCTGGTAAGCAAGAAAGTACTTGTTGCTGGTAAGCAAGAAAGTACTTGTAGAATCCATATTAAATATGCAGATAATGTGTATTTAAAAATTGAAACTGATGATCTGGATGGAAATAGCTCGAAAAGTTATGTGGTTTTAAAAACAACGACACTAAAAATGGAGTTTCGATGTGCTAGTTATGCCCTTTTAAAAAAAGGCATAAATGATAACCAAATGACCACGTGATAGTGTAAGCTGCTTTATAAAGTGAACCACTTTTATAAAGAGAAGTGGGGATCACTTTTACAATGAAGTTACCTTATAACAAAAAGGTTGCATGCAAAATAACTCTAAAATAAAATATTAAAGCTACTTATAGTGATTCACTTTTATACTTGAAGTGAAATACAGTTTACAATTTTTGCATAACGTTTTCCAAAAAGGTAACAAAAGAGAGACTTGCACTCAAGACCTCTTACTTAATAAGGCTACTTTTAACCAAATGGTCTAGAAAAACATATTGTAATGTTCAAAAGGAGGATTTTTGTTGTTTTTGTTGTTGTTGAAGACTACCTTGGAGATCGTGCTAAAAAAAACTCTTTTCACACAAGAAAATTTTTTTGGGTTAGATCTTGGTTAGCTTACTCGGAAGATGCACCTTTTCCTATCTATTTCTGATTTGTCGAGATCGCATAGGGCATGGGGAAAAGAGAATACATAGATCCAAAAGAGTAGCAACCCCAAAATAAAAAAATACAAAACCGAAATAAAACCCAAAAACCTTCTCTGCAAAAAACTTAAAAAATGTGTATTCAAACTTTATACCTTTGGATCTAATTGTAATGGTCGTATCTTGGGCAAACAGAAACATTTTCGAGTGAAACAAAAAGTGTTCTTGAATGAAATGAGTGATTCATACGCAATGGAACAGTCCTCTCAACCCATAAATGTATGGAAGAGATAGAAAATGGAGATGAGACAACTCGTCTTCACGATATGGATCTGCAACATGAGCAGATATTCAAACAAGGTCTGATACCATGTTTGACAACACAAGTATTCCAACAGAGGATGAACACCTTCAGTAACCACTCACATAACCAGATCAAAAATCAACACACCAATGTTTTCACGTGGTAAAACCCCTACGAGAAAACATCCACGGCCCCATCCAATGCGGCCACTTGGAGCAGTTTATTAATGCAAAGAAAAAGATTATAGAGAGATTTTACAAGAGATTTTCTCACAATCGATCATCAAAAAATGACCCTCCATGCTCTTTAAATAGATATTGTGGACCAATCAAGTGTTAAGCCACGTATCAATGGCCGTTAAGATCGAGGAGAGTATGAACCGTCGGATCACTCTATGTCGAGAACATATCGTGACCGTCGGATTTCCTAACTACAAATGCATACTAATAATGCATACTAAATAAATACACTATAAAACACACTTTTACCTAATGACACAATAGACCAAGTAGATCTTACTAACTCCTAAGTGTCTAAATATTCTAATAAAACTCAGTCTTTTGTTAGAAGGTGTAGGGTAATTTGGAAGAAGACTAAATAAAATTGGTGGATGGATGAAATAGGTCCAAAATTTAATTCTTTGTGGTGGAAATAATGATGGAAAATATGAATTAGCTAATCAATCATCACATTTATTGATTACTAATGAGATTGTTCATGTTGATTTCCAAGAACCAATTCAAATTATGACTATGTGAATGATCAATTTTTTAGGGATATTGGAAAATCGAGGTTAAGTCTACACTCATGAATTGTCATTCCATTGATTATGGATTTTTAACTTATGTGTTGAATTATGCCAAGTAATCTTGTCCATGCTTTCTATATTTCATAATTCTTGTAATAAAAATAATTTAAAATAGTTTACATTTGTGTTACATGTAACCAAGATATGATTGTTTGTTTTAAAATGGTGTAGGATTGATGAATGTTGATAAAGAAACTGTTATAGATGATGACGAAGAAACTGATCAGAGTCTACTCCAAATGTTGAAGATCTAAATCCTATTCAATTAAAACTTCCAGATTTGAATTTCATACTTGGAAACTTGTGCAAAACTCGAAAAATTCGTTTAAGATGATCATTCTTCATGGAAAAATATTTGTAATATTTTCCAAATGATATTTTTTTCTCTTCTAACAAGTCTTAGAGGGTGTACCAAGTGTTCTTATGGTTTCATCTGCAATGTGACATATTCAGGACCGAAATAAAATATTAGCGACACTTGCGACACTTACGATAATGATGATGGTACATTATCGAAGTGAGGAATTTTTACATGTAACACTTCCTGTTACACCTATTTGATTGATTCTTGGATTGGTTGTCCTGAGGCTATCCATATTTTCTCTATCCTTTGATTTGGGATTTGGGGCTACCTTTATCATGCTTCTTTTGTGATGGGCTTGCAGAACTAAAATCCCTCTTATTCATTTTCTTGAAATTTTTCTTGATCTTGACAACAAATTAGTAAGTGGCTCCTAGTGAGGAGATGTCCAGGAACTCCATATCTTTTCAGATGTACCTATGTAGGCCACTTTGGTACTTTAGAACAAGGTGTCGCTCAGAGTCTTTACTACCCATATTTGTGCACAAATTATGGAAGATATTGGTGTACTATGGCATTGTTTGGTATCTCTCCTAACGTACAGTTGTCCATCTCATGTACTGGTCATCATAGTTCCCAACAAGTTATTATTTCTCCTTGTGGGGATCAACAAAATATGCCCAAGTGGATCTTGGCCCAAAAATTGTAGACTCATCTCCATCATGTTTCTCATAATACATCTCCTACCAATATCTTACATGGGCAAGGGATTTAAGGAGCACGAATGTGATTTTTTCATTGTTGGGGAAAATTTGGATAAAGAAATAACCCTCTAGAGGACTTAATCATTTTCCAAAGTGTCAGTGTCTATATGGCCTTCAAATAAAGGAATATCAAAGCTAACTTGTACCTTAAAGGGAATCGCACCTCATAAGTGACTGTTAATTGTGTTAGATTTTTAACTGAGCATAATAAAACATAATTGCGAGAGACAAATAATATATACATAAGAAACCATATACTTAGAAACAAAATTTCCCTGGAAAACCCCTACAGGAAAAAACCATCGTAATAATATATATATTATTAACCTTGACCTAAAACAACCAAGCCAGGATATGTGAGCTAGCCACACCTCACCTCCAGGCCACTTTACAATGGATCCTTACAAGCCTTATAAAGGCTTGTTCACATGCATTCTCTGGCATACAAACCCTCGAGCAATCAATACCATGTGCCAGAAGCCATTTGATGAGACCTAAACCACTTTGAAACATTCTCGAGTTAAGGTTAACCCTAAGAATCCCCCCTTTAAACTTTACTTGGGGATTTCTCATGGAGCCCCCCTATCACCTAGGTCTACCTACCAACTTTACCAATGAGTTACCAGGGGTATAGATGCCTTACTAGGTCTTATAGACATATGCCCTTTTACATGCAAACAATTTATTCTCCAATTTTTTTTTCATGTGTCTCATGGTGAACACACCATCACCATAACCATCCATGGCTACAACCTCTCACTTTTCCATGCTCCCAACTCCATGATCTTAGCTTCATCATCATCGATCTCTTTATCATCCAAAGTGCTCTTTCTAATTCCCTTGCTTAATATTAAGCTGAATGATGAGGTCTTCGCCACTATCGATATTCACATATCTCCATACTCTCCATTCACCATGAAAAACCCTATCCCAATATGTTAGTGACCAATAAACATTGAATCAAACCTCAATCAAATATCATGCTCCACCGCTATGGTGTCGTGAGCTTTGCCTCGTTGACCATGTCCTTTCGCCTCTATGCACAATCATTCACCCCATGAGAGATAAGTGTGGTAAAACCCTTGAACAACTCGATATCACCAGATCCAAAGCCAAATTTTTCGATCTCGTGCACCACATGCAAGCCTTTGGCCACTTTCCCAAAGATTACATGCTTTCCATCCATCCACCAAGTCTATGCCTGAGATTCGATAGTGTTAGGGATGGCTTTAGCCATGGAGAGGATGTTGGGAACCGTGTGCTTCTTTTCAACATTATTTTATACAAGCCTCTTGTCATAGATCAACTCCCTGTCAGTGCCATTTCCCTGTGTGAAATATTCTCCATAGCACATGAATCCCAATATTACTTAATGGAATGTCAATCCCTTTAAGTGCAGGGGCTTGCTGGAGTGACCGATGTCTCTCTCATTGGTGCATTGTGTGTCGATGTTTTCAATCTTCTTCGACATCACCTTGGAGTAGAGATCCATCACGATCCAACTGAATGAGGTGTTTTCAACACAAAATTCTAGTCCTCCTCTTACGCCACCACCACGATTTCAGAGCGATTCACTTGTACACCCTATGAAATGATCCAGATTATTTTCTGCATGAAATGAGAGATGAGATATAATAAAGAAATTAAAGAGATCTCTCAGATACCCAATAATATAACAAAAATGTATCAAATATGAAACCATAAACACAGAGATACAGTAATAAACAATTTTCTATTAATGAGCGAAAATGTACAAAGACTGTAAAAATACATAGTGAAAGACTCGCTAGAATGGTGGTAACTTATCTCAGAGAAGAGATGTGTCTGCTACTCGCATTCGCAAGAAGAAGATTTTAAAATGAGGCCCTAAATTCATTTTTATCATAAATAAATCCAAAACCCTAACCCTAGAAGGTGAAAATTCAACAGTTTTGTGGACCCCGTTTTAGGCAGTTTGGTGTATCAAGTTCCCAGGGGCGTAACTTTGGCATACGATCTACGTTTGGGGTGAATGATAGATCATTGGAAAGGTATCATCAAGGATATTCATTTAGGTGGCTCAATCAGAGACTTTATCTATCATTGAGAAGCTTGATCCCAAAAAAACCTTCATTTAGGCCCTCAAAATGGCCCTGGAAGTTAAAAACTACTAAAAATAGTAAATTACCAAAATTGCCAGAAAACTATTTGGAGGCAGTTGGAAAAGTTGCGTGTCCACTGATATCCACCTGGATCATGATCACATTAGCCAAATCCTTCATGAACTATTTCTCTCGACCGCACTTATTCACGTCAATCTCTGGCCACACTTGTACATTGACAAGATGAATGAACATAATAGAAAATCCATACAACTGGCTCACCCTGAACAAATTCAATATTTTCTTTCTATATCTAGACATCCAAACAATAGATCTACCTCTACTGCTTTAGCATGTAAAAGAACAATCTAGGGCTTCTCTCAATATGCAATAGATAATCTCTTCACCCTCCTTGTCTTGGTTGGGTGACTCATAGATCTCGTCGACTATGGATTCTTTGACATTGACGTCGACCATATTAGACCTATTCTAGGAATCAAAACTTCTCCAATGATTCATGCATTCTCCTTGGGGAGTCCCAATCATAATGAGTGAAAGCTACTCTCATCCACTTCGTTGTTTCCTCTGCCAATTCCTTTTTCAACAAATCTACACTCTAGAACAAATCTCACAAATCTATGCTTAGCATTATTCTATTTAGTTTATTAATGTCAATTCCATATATGTAACCTTATCATATATTTACCCCTACTCTGATACCAGTTGTTATATTTTTAAGCCAACATAATAAAACATAATTGCGAGAGAGAAATAATACACACATAAGAAACCATATACTTAGACACAAAATTGTCTTGGAAAACCCTGATGGGGAAAAACCATCCTAATAATAGATCTATTATTAACCTTGACCTAAATAGGCCAAGCCGGACCAAATGAGTTAGCCACACCTCACCTCCAGGCCACTTTACGATGGAGCCTTACAAGCCTTATAAATGATTCTTCACATTCATTCTCCGACGTAAAAACCCTTGTGCCCAAAACCACTTGATGAGACCTAAACCACTTTGACTCATTCCGGAGTCAAGGTTAACCCTAACAAGTTGAATCTACCTCTATTTTCATTGGAAACCGTCAAAGGATCTGGGAGAAATTATCCATCATCTCATTCCTTTATTGTGCAAGGGATACCTAGAGCAACAATTTGAGAGGATATCATGCTCCATCATCTCTCTTTTCTTCTACCATGGGAGGATACCTGGGATAGAGGGAGTGTTCTTCCCCAATATCAACTAGTTCTAGACCCAACTCTTGATAGCCTGACCTTGTCAGGGACATGCATAGAGAAACAACGAAGTGTAGATTGATATGATACCACTGATATGGATTATATTGAGAATGAAATTAAGGTATAGATATAATAAGGAAACACACAGAGAAATTGCAAGAAACATAGTAGTATATTTAAACTCATATTCTATTAATGATTGTTTATAAATCAAAAGACTATAATATGCAGAGCACACAAGCTAGCTAGAATGGTGGCAACTTATCTCTGGAGAGAGAGATGTGTTGGATACACTCATTTGTAAGAAGTTGATTAGAAATAGATCATATAGGAATTCAAACATAAAGGATAAATGAGAAAACCCTAAAAATACAAAACGCTATCCCCAGAAGATGAAACACCAAAAGGTTTGTGGGCCCCAGTGTGGTTAGTTGATATGTCAACTTCCCAAGGGCACAACTTTTTCATACGATCTCCATCTGGGGTGATTTGTATACCATGGGAAAGGTATAGCTAAGAAGTACACATTCCATATGGCATAAAATCTTCCTAAACATACATGATAGATGCTATCATGCGAAAAATACATCGTTTAGGGCCTCAAAATTACCCTAGAAGTTTGGGACCCGAAAAACTATAGAAAAAATTCCAAGATGTAGAACTATTATGAATTAGTGGAAGAGGTGGGTGGCCACCAATATCCACCTAATTCACCCAACAAAATTCCACAAGGAAAAACAACTAAGAAATCTATTTCCCATGACGAGGTAGGAAAGGACAAAAATCCTGAGAATGAAAATCAAATAGGGGTAAATCCCATAGAATATTATGAATCGAAAGACAAGGATAAATGTCGTAAAACCATGAACTAGAACTCCTTGACCCTCATCGATGGTGAAGACGACATGTTGAAGAACACCCTAGAAAAATGTGACTCGGATGAAGGAGACTAAACAAATCCTAGTTATTTTGACCTAAAATATATTACAATGGCCTATAAGTTGCAACAGTTGAATTATATCCCTAAGCAACAGGTTAAAATCCTAAATCACACCCTCTTATGAATCCAAATTCTAAGAGATGCAACATCAAAAGGTAATCCCTTGTCCCTTCTCTGGGAAATAAATATCACTCATCCTCAAATCAATCTAAACACCCCAAGGAGGGAAAAAAGAGGGTTTTAAGAAGAAATAAACAGGTTCTCCAAGAACTGGGTGGTCTACTGGTCAACCTGAGTTGTATTTCCTTGATGATGGACATATTTCCACCCAAGACCCCCACCCCATCTCTCATGAAGATTGTCTCTTGGAAAATATGAGCCTTAATGGTAAAACAAAGTACAAGCTTCTCAAGTAGAAAATTATCAATGAAAAACCAATTGTAGTTATGTTACAAGAAATGAAATGCCCTAATAATTTCCTTCCAACCATTTCCCCTCGCATATGCTAGGGATCTCAATCCATAACTCTATATGCCTAGCGTGTTGGAGGCAGTATCGTATTCCTTTGGAGCCCAACAAAAAACACCCTATCAAACTTCTTCACCAGTAATCATTATCTTTCACCCTGCTTTCAACTTATAGGCTCCATACAATGAAACAGGTTTTAAAATGTTGATTGCTGAGGGGGACTCCCAACTCGTCATTATCATGCTTATAAAACTCTAATGTGGATCTACTCTTAGAAAAATCACCACCATTTCGTAGCTGGATAGCACCTTGGAGTGCATCCAATCTCTCCTCTCAAAGATTGAAGTGATCACCCCCTACTTAGAGAACATTATCCCTTGTATTCAAAATGGAATCCAACCACCGACTCATCCCTTCATGTTGGTTGCCTCACTCTTTCTTAGGATGATATATCCCACCTATATCGGGTGAAACAGATAAGCTTTGATGATGGGATCGCTCCCCAAGGAGAGTGACCACATGTCACCCATGCTTTACATTAATCACCCACCTGAGCACCCACCCTGATCTCTCCCCATGTGACATCATTTCACCTCCTGCCTTAGATCAGTGACATACCTCTAGCACAACCTTATCTCCACCTCTTTTCTTGCCATGCCTTGGGCTCTCTAGGATCATACATTTACAACTATGACCCCTGCGACACTCATCATGGATTCTCATTGGTAAAATACTTCACCTTTGAAATGGGATGGTTTTATCATTTCCATTCCTCCATGGGCTCCTTATTATCTTAGCTCCTTTGTTTCCCCTCCTATGTTTCCCTGGGATATCTCCTTGCCCCATTTTCTCTACACTTCTTCCCTCCCACTCTCAACCATGACCCAATGTATCTCACCTCATCTCTCATAAGGGAGCTCATCTCATCGATCTTCAAGATCCTAACTCATATCAACTACGTATGAATCAATAAATGAGTATCAAATTCATACCCCTCCTAATATTAGAGAGAAAAATGACTTGGTGGTGGCAGATGTTCAAACCCTTCAATAACTTCTTCCTAATGAAGAGATTGTGAATAACACTAGCTCTTGGATTCTACACCTTAGCACTATGCATGCAAGGGAGTCCCAATATCTTAATACCATTGACATCTACTGGCATATTAAGATGATGATGGGTAAAGTCCTTGTAGAGAGGCACAAAGTGCACTAGGATATTCTACTAAAGATCGATGACCATAAAATTAACATGTGGCAAGATAAGCTGGTTGGACTGGACCTGACCAAGCTAGATTTTCCTCAGCCTGGAGTTCTTGTGGTTGATGAACACCCTCCTTTGGATTAATTCTCTCATGATTTTTAGTTTAGTTTTTTTTTCTCAGTTTTAGAAGCACGAGAGATTTTGTCCCACCTCCTTCCAGTTTTCATTATGCTAGGAAGAATCATATCAAACTTTTATCAAACATATCTAGTTTTTGTTATTTCCTTTTTTATAGCTTCAAAAAACTCAAGTTTTATACACATGTTAAAATAGACAAGATGATGCATTGTTGTTTGTCTAGTTTCCCAAGAGGCAAACCAACAACAAAGTTCGTGTACAATATTCTCTTAAGCTAATACAAATTCTATGGATATTTTATAAAAAAAAGAGTTTATTCAGAAATAATTGATCTTTCACTTTACTCCATAGATATGTCTCTTTTGATGGTTTTACCACATATATGTTATGTCATTTGTGAGCTTGTTGTTATTCTATGATCCCGTGACCATGAAATTTCAAACACTTGATGCATAAAAATATGTAGTGTTGCATTAAAAATATGTAGAGTGGGCGAGTTGGAACTTGTGAGTGCATAAAAATGTGTAGTGCATGAGTTAACACTTGTGGGTATGTGCCAACTTACATGACACATGTAGAGTTCTCCATGTATGGAACCACTCTCCATTTGTGGGCCTAGTCTAGGGTAAAGGTCTATCCTTACTTGTATAGAAAATTGATAGAAACTAAATTGTTGTAATGTAATCATATTTTATATGTAATAGAAAGTGATGTCTTTGTCATCCTAAATTTTGTGTGCAAATACGATTTTGGAGTTTTTTTGTTGTCGATTTAATAATTTTTGTGCTAAGAAAACACAATTTTTTCATTCGATCTAACACTAGTTGTTATTAGGCTAAACATTTTACTTGTAGTATCTATACTATTAGGTGTTTCCCTATTGGTTTTGTTGATTGTAGATCTGAAATTTTTATGGTTATTTCTAGAATAATCTAATTCAACATTAGGGTTGAATATTCTATGGTGCAACTCTAAGGCCATATGAGGAAAGAATTTTAACATGGCTTCAAAGTGGTAATGATGAAAATTTATATTTATTGCATGGAGAATTCAACTACCGATGAGATGGAGCTAAGAGAAAAGAAATTTAGTGGGTTTGATTCCTACAAAACTCTAGTGATTATTGCTAGTCCATGCTTGTTAGAGGCATGAAGAACTCTGAAGTTTGTAAGTTTCCATGAAAGTGTTGATATGAACCTTTATGAATTTATCGATTTCAGTTGATCTATTTGATTCAAAAGGATGGAAGAATGATGAACTTGTTCATTCTTAAACAATTTGGCCTATTGAAGGGATCTTGTAACTTCACCCATTGGATGTACAAGTTACAACACACATATTCATATATAAAGTTGTCTTGTGCCCCATCATAATACATCATGTGAGACATCATTATTTTTTATTCAAGCTTATTTGGATAATGAAATTACCCACCAATCTTAGCGTCTTGTGTGTTTAAACTTGATCTTGCATTATTGATCTCTTGGATAACCATTATGGGAATTTTCATAGTAGGTAATAAGTTATGGAATGTTATGTTCTAACATTGGTAATAGAAATTTTATTTTCAAGTTAATTTTTTAAACCATAGTGTAATTCCTTCACTACTTAAAAAATATTTCAATGTTGGTTACAAATGAAATATTTCACTTCCATCCATGTTCAAAATAGAGTTGACACATGGCACGCGCACACACACACAAAGAACCAATATAGATCCATCTTAATTCTCAATCTATCATGCACAAAGAAGGATCAAACCCTTTTTTTGTTTGCACCTCAAGGGATTTGACCCCTCTCAACACAAGATAGATCTAGAGTTAAGATGACATGATAGATCAAAAGTTAAGATGGATTTACATCGATAAAT
>SNQJ01S0015638.1:5598-19903 GCA_010110895.2 Picea sitchensis | reverse complement strand
TTTTTCGCCCGATTGAGGATTGGATTGGAGAAGGCTAAGGATAGCCAATGTTCTATTGTGGTAGGTAGACTATTTCTCAATCAATCATAGGTGTGAAAGAAAAGATAATCTTGATCCTATATCGATGAGGGATGGAGGTAGAAACTTAAGATGTGTTCCATGGTTTCTCGAGTTTGGGAACATAGAGGACAGAACGCAAAGCCAGAGAAGCCACACCAAATTGGTTAATCCTAGGTAAGGAATTTACCATTGCAAATAATCTAGAGGAAGAAAGATATTTTTGGCCATAAAATTTGGGTCTAGATTTCTATCCATAGGTCTTGTGTGGGGAGGAGCTAGGTACCTGTCACGAGGTGGAAATATTCGTTAAGGGTAAAGTAGCGTGTTGATCTATATCCCCATTGAAGTTTGTCCTTTCCATCCTGAATATTTGTTTTCTTATTTGAGATGTCTTTCCAAAGGACATCCCAATTCATTTGACGTGAGAGGGGTTTCCATCGCTCTTTGGGAATCCAATATTACCAAAGGTCTTAAGGATTGGGAGGATGCGAATTTTGGTGAAGACAACGTCTATTTTTGGCTATCATGTGATATTTGAGCTAGTCAAATTCAGCATTGAAATGAAGGGAAAATCATTTATTCTAAGCATCATCATAGAAGAGGCCATGAGTTCCATCACACACTTCCTAGAAACTTTGTTTGTGGATGAGGTCTTTAGTTGTTCCAAGATGTGCTCCAGATTAGAGATTCAGAGGTGTTTCATGCGAGTCTATTGAAATCATGTGGCTTCGTGTCGAATAATAATTTTTGTGCTAGAACACATATTGGAACAACAAATACCTCATTATAGATGGAGTTGAGGAAAAGGATATTGTCTGAAATACGATTAGTTCCATATACATTAGTGAGAAATCCAAATTCAGAGGAGCCTATGAGTTGAAAGTAGGGTGAAATATAATGATTACTGGTGAAGAAGTTTGATAGGGTGTTTTTTGTTGGGCTCCAAAGGAATACGATACCGCCTCCAACACTCTATTCATATAGAGTTATGGATTGAGATCCCTGGCAGATGCGAGGGGAAAGGGTTTGAAGGAAATTATTAGGGAATTTCATTTCTTGTAACATAACTACAACATAACTACAATTGGTTTTTCATTGATAATTTTCTACTTGAGAAGCTTGTACTTTTTTTTACCATTAAGGCTCATATTTTCGAAGAGACAATCTTCATGAGAGATGGGGTGGGGGTCTTGGCTGGAAATATGTCCATCATCAAGGAAATACAACTCAAGTTGACCAGTAGACCACCCAGTTCTTGGAGAACCTGTTTATTTCTTCTTAAAACCCTCTTTTTTTCCTCCTTGGGGTGTTTAGATTGATTTGAGGATGAGTGATATTTATTTCCCAGAGAAGGGACAAGGGATTACCTTTTGATGTTGCATCTCTTAGAATTTGGATTCATAAGAGGGTGTGATTTAGGATTTTAACCTGTTGCTCAGGGATATAATTCAACTCTTGAAACTTATAGGCCATTGTAATATATTTTAGGTCAAAATAACTAGGATTTTTCATTCTCAAGATTTTTGTCCTTTCCTACCTCATCATGGGAAATAGATTTCTTCTTTGTTTTTCCTTATGGAAAATTTTCCAAAGCCTTATGCATCCCATGAGGGGGGGGATTTTGTTGTGTCAATTAGGTGGATATTAGTGGCCACCCACCTCTTCCACTAATTCATAATAGTTCTACATCTTGGAAATTTTTCTATATTTTTTTGGGTTCCAAACTTCTAGGGTCATTTTGAGGCCCTAAACGACGTATTTTTTGCATGATAGCACCTATCATGTATGTTTAGGAAGATTTTATGCCATATGGAATGTGTAATTCTTGGCTATACCTTTCCGATGGTATACAAATCACCCCAAATGGAGATCGTATGAAAAAGTTGCGCCCTTGGGAAGTTGACATATCAACTAACCACACTGGGGCCCACAAACCTTTTGGTGTTTCATCTTCTGGGGATAGCGTTTTGTATTTTTAGGGTTTTCTCATTTATCCTTTATGTTTTAATTCCTATATGATCTATTTCTAATCAACTTCTTACAAATGAGTGTATCCAACACATCTCTCCGTCCAGAGATAAGTTGCCACCATTCTAGCTAGCTTGTGTGCTCTACATATTATAGTCTTCTGATTTATAAACAATCATTAATAGAATATGAGTTTAACTATACTACTATGTTTCTTGCAATATCTCTGTGTGTTTCCTTATTATATATATACCTTCATTTCATTCTCAATATAATCCATATCAGTGGTATCATATCAATCTACACTTCGTTGTTTCTCTATGCATGTCTTCGACAAGGTGAGGCTATCAAGAGTTGGGTCTAGAACTGCTTGATCTTGGGGAAGAACACTCCCTCTATCCCAAGTATCCTCCCATGGTAGAAGAAAAGAGAGATGATGGAGCATGATATCCTCTCAAATTGTTGCTCTAGGTATCGCTTGCACAATAAAGGAATGAGATGATGGATAATTTCTCCCAGATCCTTTGATGGTTTCCAACGAAAACAAAGGCAACTTCAACTTGTTAGGGTTAACCTTGACTCTGGAATGAGTCAAAGTGGTTTAGGTCTCATCAAGTGGTTTTGGGCACATGGGTTTTTACGTCGGAGAATGAATGTGAAGAATCATTTATAAGGCTTGTAAGGCTCCATCGTAAAGTGGCCTAGAGGTGAGGTGTGGCTAACTCATTTGGCCCGGCTTCGATTTAGGTCAAGGTTAATAATAGATCTATTATTATCATGGATTTTCCCCATTAGGGTTTTCCAAGACAATTTTGTGTCTAAGTATATGGTTTCTTATATGTGTATTATTTCTCTCTCGCAATTATATTTTATTATGTTGGCTTAAAAATCTAACAACTGGTATCAGAGTAGGGTTAAATATATGATAAGGTTACATATATGGAATTGACATTAATAAACTAAATAGAATAATGCTAAGCATAGATTTGTTAGATTTGTTCTAGAGTGTAGATTTGTTGAAAAAGGAATTGGCAGAGGAAACAACGAAGTGGATGAGAGTAGATTTCACTCATTATGATTGGGACTCCCCAAGGAGAATGCATGAATCATTGGAGAAGTTTTGATTCCTAGAATAATTCTAATATGGTCGACAGCAATGTCAAAGAATCCATAGTCGACGATATCTAAGAGTTGCCTAGCCAAGATGAGGAGGGTGAAGAGATTATCTATTGCATATTGAGAGAAGCCCTTGATTGTTCTTTTACATGCTAAAGTAGTAGAGGTAGATCTATTGTTTGGATGTCTAGATATAGAAAGAAAATATTGAATTTGTTTAGGGTGAGCCGGTTGTGTGGATTTTCTATTATGTTCATTCATCTTGTCAATGTACAAGTGTGGCCAGAGATTGACGTGAATAAGTGAGTTCGAGAGAACTAGTTCATGAAGGATTTGAATAATGTGATCATGATCCAGGTGGATATAAGTGGACATGCAACTTTTCCAACTGCTTCCAAATAGTTTTCTAGCAATTTTGGTAATTTACTATTTTTAGTAGTTTTTAACTTCCAGGGCCATTTTGAGGGCCTAAATGAAGGTTTTTTTGGGATCAAGCTTCTCAATGATGGCTAAAGTCTCTGATTGAGCCAACTAAATGAATATCCTTGACGATACCTTTCCAACGAGCTATCATTCACCCCAAACGTAGATCGTATGCCAAAGTTACGCCCCTGGGAACTTGATACACCAAACTGCCCAAAACGGGGTCCACAAAACTGTTGGATTTTCACCTTCCAGGGTTAGGGTTTTGGATTTATTTATGATAAAAATGACTTTAGGGCATCATTTAAAAATCTTCTTCTTGCGAATGCGAGTAGTGGACACATCTCTTCTCAGAGATAAGTTACCACCATTCTAGCGAGTCTTTCACTATGTATTTTTACAGTCTTTGTACATTTTCGCTCATTAATAGAAAATTGTGTATTACTGTATCTCTGTGTTTATGGTTTCATATTTGATACATTTTTGTTATATTATTGGATATCCGATATATCTCTTTAATTTATTTATTATATCTCATCTCTCATTTCATGTAGAAAATAATCTGGATCAGCTCATATGGTGTAGAAGTGAATCGCTCTGAAATCGTGGTGGTGGCATAAGAGGAGGAATAGAATTTTTTGTAGAAAACACCTCATTCAGTTGGATCGTGAAGGATCTCTACTCCAAGGTGATGTCGAAGAAGATTGAAAACATCGACACACAATGCACCAATGAGAGAGACATCGGTCACTCCAGCAAGCCCCTGCACTTAAAGGGATTGACATTCCATTAAGTAATCTTGGGATTCATGTGCTATGGGGAATATTTCACACAGGGAAATGGCACTGACAGGGAGTCGATCTATGACAAGAAGCTTGTATAAAATAATGTTGAAAAGAAGCACACGGTTCCCAACATCCTCTCCATGGCCAACGCCATCCCTAACACTATCAAATCTCAGGCATAGACCTGGTGGATGGATGGAAAGCATGTAAGATTTGGGAAAGTGGTCAAAGGCTTGCATGTGGTGCACGAGATCAAAAAATTTGGCTTTGGATCTGGTGATATCGAGTGGTTAAAGGGTTTTACAACACTTATCTTTCATGGGGTGAATGATTTTGCATAGAGGCGAAAGGACATGGTCAATGAGGCAGAGCTCACGAGACCATAGCGATGGAGCATGAGATTTTATTGAGGTTTGACTCAGTGTTTATTGGTCACTAACAGATTAGGATAGGGTTTTTCATGGTGAATGGAGAGTATGGAGATATGTGAATATCGATAGTGGCGGAGACCTCATCATTCGACTTAATATTAAGCAAGGGAATTAGAAAGAGCGCTTTGGATGATAAAGAGATTGATGATGATGAAGCTAAGATCATGGAGTTGGGAGCATGGAAAAGTGAGAGGATGTAGCAATGGATGGTGATGGTGATGGTGTGTTCACCATGAGACACATTAAAAAAAAAAATGGAGAATAAATTGTTTTCATGTAAAAGGGCATATGTCTATAAGACCTAGTAAGGCATCTATACCCCTGGTAACTCATTGGTAAAGTTGGTAGGTAGACCTATAGGATAGGGGGGCTCCATGAGAAATCCCCAAGTCAAGTTTAAAGGGAGGATTGTTAGGGTTAACCTTAACTCGAGAATGTTTCAAAGTGGTTTAGGTCTCATCAAATGGCTTCTGGCACATGGTATTGATGGCTTGAGGGTTTGTATGCCAGAGAATTCATGTGATCAAGCCTATATAAGGCTTGTAAGGATCCATTGTAAAGTGGTCTGGAGGTGAGGTGTGGCTATCTCACATATCCTGGTTCGGTTGTTTTAGGTCAAGGTTAATAATAGATATATTATTACGATGGTTTTTTCCTGTAGGGGTTTTCCAGGACAATTTTGTGTCTAAGTATATGGTTTCTTATGTATATATTGTTTGTCTCTCGCAATTATGTTTTATTATGCTCAGTTAAAAATCTAACACAATTAACAATCACTTCTGAGGTGTGATTCCCTTTAAGGTACAAGTTAGCTTTGATATTCCTTTATTTGAAGGCCATATAGACACTGACACTTTGGAAAATGATTAAGTCTTCTAGAGGGTTATTTCTTTATCCAAATTTTCCCCAACAATGAAAAAATTACATTCTTGCTCCTTAAATCCCTTGCCCATGTAAGATATTGGTGGGAGATGTATTATGAGCAACATGATGGAGATGAGTCTGCAATTTTTGGGCCAAGATCCACTTGGGCATATTTTGTTGATCCCCACAAGGAGAAATAATAACTTGTTGGGAACTATGATGACCAGTACATGAGATGGACAACTCTACGTTAGGAAAGATACCAAACAATGCCATAGTACACCAATATCTTCCATAATTTGTGCACAAATATGGGTAGTAAAGACTTTGAGTGACAACTTGTTCTAAAGTACCAAAGTGGCCTACATAGGTACATTCGAAAAGATATGGAGTTCTTGGGAATCTCCTCACTAGGAGCCACTTACTAATTTGTTGTCAAGATCAAGCAAAAGTTCAAGAAAATGAATAAGAGGGATTTTAGTTATGCAAGCCCATCACAAAAGAAGCACGATAAAGGTGGCCCCAACTCCCAAATCAAAGGATAGAGAAAAGATGGATAGCCTTGGGAAAACCAATCCAAGAATCAATCAAATAGGTGTAACGGGAAGTGTTACACATCAAATTTCCTCACTTCGATAATGTCCCATCATCATTATCGTAAGTGTTGCAAGTGTCGCTAATATTTTATTTCGGTCCTGAATATGTCACATTGCAGATGAAACCATAAGAACACTTGGTACACCCTCTAAGACTTGTTAGAAGAGGAAAAAATATCACTTGGAAAATCTTACAAATATTTTTCCTTGAAGAATGATCATCTTAAACGAATTTTTGGAGTTTGCACAAGTTTCCAAGTATGAAATTCAAATCTGGAAGTTTTAATTGAATAAGATGTAGATCTTCAACATTTGGAGTAGACTCAGATCAGTTTCTTCGTCATCATCTATAACAGTTTCTTCATCAACATTCATCATTCCTACACCAGTTTAAAACAAACAATCATATCTTGGTTACATGTAACACAAATGTAAACTATTTTAAATTATTTTTATTACAAGAATTGTGAAATGTAGAAAGCATGGACAAGATTACTTGGCATAATTCAACACATAAGTTAAAAATCCATAATCAATGGAATGACAATTCATGAGTGTAGACTTAACCTCGATTTTCCAATATCCCTAAAAAATTGATCATTCACATAGTCATAATTTGAATTGGTTCTTGGAAATCAACATGAACAATCTCATTAGTAATCAATAAATGTCATGATTGATTAGTTGATTCATATTTTCCATCATTATTTCCACCACAAAGAATTAAATTTTGGACCTATTTTATCCATCCACCAATTTTATTTAGTCTTCTTCCAAATTACCCTACAGCTTCTAACAAAAGAGTGAGTTTTGTTAGAATATTTAGACACTTAGGAGTTAGTAAGATCTACTTGATCTATTGTGTCGTTAGGTAAAAGTATGTTTTCTAGTGTGTTTCTTTAGTATGCATTATTAATATGCATTTGAGTATGTTTTCTAGTGTGTTTCTTTAGTATGCATTATTAATATGCATTTGTAGTTAGGAAATCTGACGGTCACGATATGTTCCCGACATAGAGTGATCCGACGGTTCATACTCTCCTCGATCTTAACGGCCATTGATCCATGGCTTAACACCTGATTGGTCCACAATCTCTATTTAAAGAGCATGGAGGGTCATTTTTTGATGATTGATTGTGAGAAAATATCTTGTAAAATCTCTCTGTAATCTTTTTCTTTGCATTAATAAACTACTCCAAGTGGTCGCATTGGCTGGGGATGTGGATGTTTTCCCGTAGGGGTTTTACCACGTGAAAACATTGGTGTATTGATTTTTGATCTGGTTATGTGAGTGGTTACTGAAGGTGTTTGTCCTCTGTTGGAATACCTGTGTTGTCAAACATGGTATCAGACCCTATTTGAATATCCGCTCATGTTGCAGATCGATATCGTGAAGACGAGTTGTCTCATCTCCATTTTCTATCTCTTCCATACATTTATGGGTTGAGAGGACTGTTCCATTGCGTATGCATCACTCATTTCATTCAAGAACACTTTTTGTTTCACTCGAAAAGGTTTCTGTTTTCCCAAGATACAACCATTACAATCAGATCCAAAGGTATAAAGTTTGAATACACATTTTTTAAATTTTTTGCAGAGAAGGTTTTTTGGTTTTATTTCGGTTTTGTATTTTTTTATTTCCGGGTTGCTACTCTTTTGGATCTATGTATTCTCTTTTCCCCGTGCCCTGTGCGATCTCGACAAATCAGAAATAGATAGGAAAAGGTGCTTCTTCTGGGTAAGCTAACCGAGATCTAACCCTAAATTTTTTTCTTGTGTGAAAAGACTTTTTTTTTAGCACGCTCTCCAAGGTAGTCTTCAACAACAACACCACCACCAACAACAACAACAACAAAAATCCTCCTTTTGAACATTACAATATGTTTTTCTAGACCATTTGGTTAAAATTTTCCTTATTAAGTAAGAGGTCTTGAGTGCAAGTCTCTCTTTTGTTACCTTTTTGGAAAACATTATGCAAAAATTGTAAACTGTATTTCACTTCAAGTATAAAAGTGAATCACTATAAGTAGCTTTAATATTTTATTTTAGAGTTATTTTGCATGCAGCCTTTTTGTTATAAGGTAACTTCATTGTAAAATTGATCCCCACTTCTCTTTATAAAAGTGGTTCACTTTATAAAGCAGCTTACACTATCACGTGGTCATTTGGTTATCATTTATGCCTTTTTTTAAAGGGGCATAACTCTCAAATCGGAACTCCATTTTTATTGCCATTGTTTTTAAAACCACATAAATTTTTGAGCTCTTTCCATCCAGATCATCAGTTTCAATTTTTAAATACACATTATCTGCATATTTAATATGGCTTCTACAAGTACTTTCTTGCTTACCAGTAACAACTACTTCCAATGGAAATCTCATATGGAATATTTATTAAGAAGTAAAGGCTTGTACCAGATTACCTTGGGAAAGGAAAAAGCACCCACTGATGCTAGTAAAAAATCCAATTGGGATAATAGGAATGACGAAGCACGTTGACTAATTGGAATTTCCATCTCTGTTGATTTAAGGTACCACATTCAAGACATTGATGACCCCGAAGAAGCTTGGAAAAAGATTGAATCTTTGTTTGGTAAACTCAATATTATTCGAGCACAATAGTTAGAAAATCAAATACTGACCTTGAGTCCAAGTGATTTTTCTTTCCTTGGAGACTATCTATCTAGGTTTAAAACACTCAGAATTTTATGTGAAGAATGTAAGTTAAATATGGAGGAAGAGCGTTGCATATATATTATTCTTTCTAAGCTAGGTAGTGCATATTCTGTGTTTGTATCTACCTTTTATGCCATGAGGGAGGCTCTAGGGGAAGAAACTTATGAAAAACCCACTCTTGAGTCCTTTTGTGCTTCTTTGATTTGAGAGGAAGATAATCTTGTACAATTTGGAGTGATCAACACTGTAGGTCCCTCCAACAAATCCTTAGTTGCCCAGCAGAAGGATAAACCCAAGTATCCCAAGAAGGAACATCCTCGCTACAACAACAAACAACATAAGGGTCTCAAACTTGCTTAGACATCTTTAGCTCCTACTGATGACAATGGAGAAAAATATAAAGAAAGAATACTAACATACATTGCAACTTTTGTGATAAAGATGTCCATGATGAGTCTAAATGTTTCAAGAAGATGGCAACTTTAGAAGCAGAAATGAAGAAACAAAACATCAATATTGATTCTACTACTTCTTCTCACGGACATGCACTTTCTACTTTTGGTTTCTCCTTCAGTGCAAATTCTACTTCTACTACTTCTTCTTCTCATGAGTGGCTTATTGATTTAGGAGCATCTTATCATATGGCTAAGGATAAAGCCATATTTTCTTCTCTAAATGAATGTAACACCAAGAAAATATTTGTTGGTGATGATAGATCTCTTAGTGTTATAGCATCTGGAACAGTTCAAGTAGATAATGGTCATTTCAATGATGTATTATGTGTTCCAAGTCTTTCTTGTAACATTCTATCAGTATATCAAATCACTCATTCAGGTGAAGGTAAAACCGTTGAGTTTTCACGTCACCAAGTTATATCAAGGATCTAAAAGATCCTAAGCATGTTCTTGCAATTGGAATTGCTGATGATATTACCAGGTTGTACAAGTTTGAAAACTTTGGGTCATCATCTTTTTCATCAGTTTTTGTTGCTCATAGCGATGACTTGAGCAAACTTTGCCATGAGAGGTTTGGTTATCTAAACTATCACTCATTGCAACAACTATGTAATCAAGAGATGGTGATTGGTCTTCCTCTTGTTTCATGCAGAGATGGTGTTTATGCTGGTTGTGTTCTCAGAAAACATCATCGAGACAATTTTGACAAACATGCCTCTTGGCACGCCTCAAGTCCTTTGCAGCTTGTTCACAGCGATTTGTGTGGTCCATGTTCCTCTCCTTCTTTTTCTGGATGAAAGTGTTTCTTAACTTTCATTGATGACTTTTCTAGATGTACTTGGTGTTAGCGATTATTTTTTTCATTTGGTGCAGAAGCACCCAGGGCTGTAGATTGCACACGAAATGCCCAAGTGCAGTAGTGGAAGGACCAACTTTTCGATTACGAGTCAAGCGAGCGGGCACGGTTTTGATGTCTTCAACCGAGATCCATCCACGAAGTAGATCAATGGTCATCGGGATCTCAGGGTTACCCAGGTACCCGACATATAGCACCAAAGAAAGTCCTTATATTTCAAGGCTGAATCTGGGTCGTTTGATCCAGTGACATGTGTTGTAAGATCTGGCCGCGTCGACGTTTCAACGGTCGGGAGTTCGTAGGGCGAGAGTTTCATGTTGTTCAACATCGCGAAACCCCGAACCCCGATAGCGCCGAAAGAGTAGAAGGTGGGGCCCGTGATATCATGAAGCATTTTCAGCTGTCCATCCAGAGGGGACACCTGGCAGCAAATAGCGCCATCTCGACGCTTCACCCATTGCGACTCCAACAAGCAAAGAGAAACTCCATTATTTTCCGATGCACGAGGTGCTGGGAGAATCCCGGATCGGGGCCCACGGTATCGCCGGGAGAGTTAAGAGCCATCAGATCTACAGGGACACGTGGTGGCAGATTGAGCCGTCTCGGCATATCGCTCATCGCAATTTCATTCAGCGAAGGTTAGCCCTTTCATATTCGTGAACGTTGAAAGCATATGGTCACAACCCATAGTCACTTGGGGAGAGGAAGGAGCTGCATGAAGGAGAACAAAGGCACTGAGTTCAGTTTCAATGAGGGTCATCGCGATCTCTAGGTGCCATTGGACCCAATCTTAATACGGTTCCTAGAAGTGAAGTAAATGAAGGCAAGAGCGGGTGGTTGAAACCTCCTTTTGTTCATTAAATGAGGGGGATGGAGGGTCTGGCGAGCTGCCTGCTCATAGAAGCCATGTGTATCGATTCTCTCAATGAAGCCATGCTGAATTCCTCGACTCGACAGAGAAGTCTGCGCATGCTAGTCGAGCACTTCATGGCTCAGCTACCCTCCTTACAGGAGCCATGCATAGTTAAGATGGCATTTAAAGGAAGATATTGGTACGAGTTTGACTAAGGGGACACCAAGCCTTGAGAAACTGGACACGCCTCTGTGAGATGAATTTTCCTGAGTATATAGATGCAGTCTTTGTATTTTGTAAGTATCGATGGTAGAGAGAAGCTCCCGATTGTAAAGTTTTAACAGATATCCTAGCTTTGGTTATGCATCTGTATGTAAGATTTCTTGTTTAATTTCAGACAGTCTTTCTTTTCCCATCTAAGTTTTCATCTTATACTAAGAGAGTTCGTGATCGACTGATTCGCATGAATTATGGAAATTATGTTGTGATAAAGGATTTATTGTGGCACTATTGTTTTCTCTGGTTTTTTGCGTTTGAGCGTAAGAAGATATTGCGTTTAGATCTCTTCTTCCACAGTATATTAGGAACCTGATGTTTATGACAGAACTTTTCATCTCTCTGATACAAGTCTTCCCCCTACTCACCCTTACTACAACTCACTGTCTGAAGTTATCTAAGACCTCACTTGCCCATGCAAGCCTAGCCTAGTTTTGGAGTTGGAACCACATCGTTTGAGTTAACCTCCATTTGATCACCCCATTAAGAAAATCGTGACATAAAATGATGGGCATTGGGCTCTGCTCCCGCTGCAATCCAAGAGTGACTTCTGACGCTAACATTTCTGGCACCGTTTCCAGGGACGAAGTTGAATATTTTCCCCGGGATTGAACGACAATGATTAACTTATTCTGAAGGTGCATCAGATATCAGAATTATCAAGATTTCTATTGTGCACCTGGCGACTACATTGTGACGAATCCGCTGGGGATATCCTGCTCAATTAATTGTGGCTTTTAGAGGTAGGCATACGCGGTCTCACCCACAACTGCCTCTAGCTACGCCTGAAGCAGATCCAGAAGCAGTGCTCAGAAAGGGAAAGGCCTATGAAGAAGAAGCGTCCACCACCGAACTAGGTAATCCACCATATCCTTCTGTGGGAACTCCTTTTTCTCCTCCTCAGTCTCTTGGCAGACCTGTTTCTGAGGTTTCCCGTTTCCTAAATTTCGGGAGTGTTCCTGTTGAGTTTTCCTCTCCTGGTCTAGGATCGGAGGGACAAAACCTTGTCACTCCCCTCTCCCCTGAAACTGTACCTTGGTGTAGACTCAGGACCACGGAATATTTCCCCACTCCTATCTTTACTACTCCTGTGAAAAGAAAAACACCTACTGACTTGAGCTCGTTACCCTTCTCTTTAAACCCCCTCTTGTTTCCCACTCCACTTCGAGACTCATTCCCAGTAGCCCCTTCGCAAACTCCTTCTCCTCCCAGCTCTCCTCCACCCAATATTCTTATGGCTGGTGCTAATCCCCCTCTGAATAGAATGGATGCCATAGTTGCTACTAGATATGCTCCTTTATTCCTACCCCATCCTCTGAATCCTATTCCTACTGGGGATTACTTGAAAAACATGCCCAAGTTTGCTGGGGAAGGAGACATGACTGTCGAAGAGCACCTGGATACTTTCTACAGTTATGCAGACAACCTCAACATTGAAAATGAAGATGTCTGGATGAGAGTCTTTGTCCAGAGCCTGGATGGTGAGGTGAGGAAGTGGTTTAGAGGATTGGCTCCAGGGTCTATTGCTGGGATTGAAACTCTAGATAGTGCTTTCCTGAGGCAGTGGGGAGATAGGAAGTATTTCATGTATTACATGACAGAGTTTGGGTCTCTGAAGAAAATGGAAGGAGAGTCTATATTTGACTTCTCCAAAAGATTTAGTAAGATGTACAACAAAATCCTCGCTGAGATAAAGAATTCAGAAGCCTCAGCTAAGATTTCATATGCTAGTGCATTCGGCCCCGATTTCCGCCTTTTGTTGAGAGAAAGAAGAGCCACCACCTTAGCTCAAATGCAAGATGCGGCCATAGAGGTGGAATCCAATGTGTTAGCAGCTGACAGACTGAGGAACAAGGCCAACGCAGACAGGAGAAAAGGAAGGTTGGAAGCCTCAACTTTTGGATCATTGGTGCCTCACCCTCAAATGGATGAACTGACCAAGATGGTGAAGTCCCTGTCTGCAGAGATGGAGAGAATGAAGGTCGAGGGGAGGAAAGCATATAAGGGCCCTCAAAACGCTAAAAATAAAGGAGTTTTCAGGAGGCCAAATAATTTTACTCCCCCGAATGTGCAAAGAGAGAAGGGAAGAGACAGAGAAGACCAGAAAATTCAGGCCCCTTTTCAAAACAATTTTGTGGCCGAGGGGGAAGAAGGGGAAACAGATGAGATGGATTCTGAAATCCATTGCTTTGGGGACACTCCTCCGTTTCCTCATCTCACTCAATCAACATATGAGGAATCTCTCATGGACAACCAGCTAAATGAGCTGAGTAAGGAAAACAAGACTAGTGCTCACCAAGGCAGGTATGACCTGAGGTCCCAGAAGAAGGCAGTAGCACCTGATGCCCCTGAGAAGTCCACCAGGACTGAGAAACTTGCTGATGAAGCAACAGACAGTCTCATAGGTAAGAAGACCCAACCCCTCTCTCCCATTATCCAGAGTCATGTTCCCGAAATAAGAGAAATCTCAAAGCTCTCATCTTCTTTTAATTTCGAGTATGAAATTCAAAAAAGAAGAATCCCTGTGCCCCTGACAGAATTGATTAAACATGAAGGGTTCAAAAAATGCTTCTCTGAGATTTTACATTCTGAAGCCTCAAGCCTTCCCATGGACTTCATCAATTTGCAAGATGAAAAGCCTGCAGTTATCCTAGGTCCTATGGTAGAAGACATGAGCGACTCATCCCCTCCCTTCTACACTTACTTAAACATACATGACAAGGTATTGCGCAATTGCTTGATGGATTCAGGGGCTTCTCACAACCTCATGCCCAAAACAGTCATGGAAGAGTTAGGACTAGAAGTCACTCGAGCCTATCATGACCTCTATTCCTTTGAGTCCAGAAAATTTCAGTGTCTAGGAGTTATCAAAGACCTGGTCGTGACCTTGTTTCAACTGCCCATGAAAAGAGTGGTCATGGACATTGTAGTGGCTGATGTCCCCCCC